>CM023450.1:225520086-225736382 GCA_013339765.2 Haemaphysalis longicornis | reverse complement strand
CTCTCGGCCTCGCCAAAGCAGCACCGTCCTCTGGGTCATGTCGGCCTCCGCATCTGAGTCAGCGCATTCTAAACAGTCTTGCACTGGGTGAACACGAAGTTGCTCCCAGGCGATTCTGTGGGCCTCTTCATTGCCTTCAATTCCTTCATGTCCAGGGACCCATCGGATTTTATTGCAGGACACTGTGTTGGCATTCAGCAATGAATTTTTTATTCTGCCGTCAGTGCGGCTAGTAGCTCTGCGTGAACCACAGGCTCGAATTGCTTCCATTGAGTCAGTGTAATTATTAAGCGTTCGCGAGGGCCGACGTCGACGGGCTCCATAAGGGCTCCATAAGGACAGCAGTAAATACCTATAAGGAAGGGGCGTCAGACAAGGAGACACAATCTCTCCAATGTTATTCACAGCATGTTTACAAGAAGTATTCAGAACGTTGGATTGGGAACAAGTGGGAGTCAGGGTTAATGGAGAATACCTCAGTAACCTCAGATTTGCTGATGACGTTGCCTTGCTGAATAACTCGGGGGGCGAATTGCAAAGCATGCTTCCGCACTGGGCGAACAGAGTAGAACCGTGGGCCTGAAAATAATATGGCAGAAAACCAAAGTAATGATCAATAAACACGGGACAGTACAGTAGTTTGAGATAGGTGATGTAGGTATTGGAAGTGGTAAGCGAATATATCTACTTAGGCTAGTGTGACCCCGGATCCCAACCATGAGGCAGAGATATTAGAAGGACCAGAAGGGGGTGCAGTGCATACGGCAGACATTCTCAGATAATGAATAGCAGCCTACCATTGTCCCTGAAAAAGAAAGTGTATGACAGGTGCATCTTACCGGTACTCACCTACGGGGCACAAACTTGGAGGCTGAGGGTTCAACTTAAATGGAGGACGACTCAGAGGGCAATGGAGCGGGAAATGATAGGTGTAGATTAAGGGACAAGAACAGCGGAGTGGGTCAGGGAACAAACGCGTGTTAAGGACATATTAGTAGAAATGGACGTGGGCAGGCATGTAATGCGCAGGCAAAATATCCGTTGGTCATTAAGGGTAACAGAGTGGATCCCTAGAGAAGGCAAGCGTTGCAGGGGGCGGCAGAAAGTTAGATGGGCAGATGAGATCAAGAAGTTTGCGGGGATAAATTGGTCGCAGTTAGCACAGGACCAGGGTAATCGGAGAATAATGGGAGAGGCCTTTGCCCTGCAGTGGGCGTAGATAGGCTGGTGGTGATGATTATGATGACATGTGCGTTGGCGCTTCGGTCTTCGAGGCTGTAACGATCGAGTGAGGCGCGGTGATGTTCAACTGTGGCGTTTGTGTAGACATGCAGAGTACTACTTGCTGGGGTATAGCTGTCTCCACTAGCTAGTTCCAGGAGGTGATCTTCAACCTTCCTTTTCCTTCGTCTTGGGTGGTCGTGACATACATTTTTTGATAGTGGCTTGTTCGTTGTCACAATAATGTCCTCCCAAGGCGGAAGAGGCAGCTCCTGCGTATGTCTGCGGGGAGATCGAAACCACCATCGCTCACAGCAAGACGTATGTATACAGGTGCAACCATTAAGCTGATACCCTGAATAGCTGTGATGACAGCAACCACTTCGTGGCACTGCGTATAAATGTCTCCAGTGTCTATACAAGTTTGTGGTAAGTAAGCGTGAGACTGACACACGCGTACCTTCGCAGCGCTACGATGCGTGTCATTGGTTTGTGGTAAGCGTCTGACCACGAGTACCACAGCTTGGGCCCCATCGCGTCAGGTGCGGGTGATTGTCTCTACCCCGTGTCCCTCTTATAAGTTTAAGTATCGTTGGACACGAAGCAGTTATTGTAGCCCGTGAGGTGAACCGAAAGGCAGCCCGTTTTCTCTGGAGCAAAAACCAGGAGCTAACCGGAGGCGCTCGGTTAGCTCCGCAGCACGAACGCGATAGAAAGACCCCGCCCCTTGCGTAGCTCCTGGCAGCGGCCTGAGAGCCGGTGATGACGCGTAAGTGAAGATCGCGCACTGGCACTGGCTATGGCTATGGCAATGGCAATAGCAATGACGATGGCAATGGCTATGGCTGCCTCTTCTGCCTCTGTTGGGCTGCTTGTGATGACAGAGATCCGAAGCTACATCCTGCAGGTCTCGGTCGATGACAAAATTGTGTGCCCTCCACGCGTTGGCTGGAATATCCCAGATGGTCGCAGTACATGTCTGTCGGTAGAAGTGAGCGTGAGACGTTCCTGCTGGCTTATAAGTGTTGCTTCGATATGCTCCTCCACCGCGTTGCTAGACGCCTAGGGAGAGGAGCTTGCCAGTGGCTGTGGTGGGTGGTAGACCGAGAGCTTGTTTGTAAACCTTGTGGAGGACGGCCTCAAGTTTTCCCTCTCGTAATTCTTGAACTGGAGGTACGAAGCTTCGCAGGCAATCCTGGTGATAATTATGGTTGAATAAGCTTCGTCACTTCTGACCTCGTGGATTGGACCGATTTTGGCGCGCAATTCAAATGTGCGATCTTCGTTTTTTTTTTCTGAAGGAGCTTCGGTGCATTCCCTCTCAGGTATTGACACCCTTGACCACATGACACTCAGTGCCTCCACGGCCATAACTCACAGCGCTCACTAGACGAGTTCGAAGAGCATATGCAGGGTAAAAAGTCAAGAAAAAATTGTTGAAGTTTAGATTTGGCTAACCCTAGTTGATAGTGAAATTTTCACTGCGCTCGCTAGGCCCATTGTCGAAGTGGGATCGAGGTGTGGTTTGGAAATGATGTACACACATGTTTGCAATGAGTACACTGCTTATTCATCATCTTTATTCGTCTCAGTGGCATTATTCGCCTCACGAGTGACCACAGCTGTATGTTCACTTTCCTCCATAACACACGCTCTGCGTCAGCACGTGGCCTCCTGGCCGTCCTCTGTGGCGGCCTGTTCGCTTCCTCCGCCAGGTGGCGACAAGGGTTCGCCGCGTATCCGTTCCGTAGTGCAGCGTAGTGCAGCTTTCTCTACAAAAACAGCCTACGGCAACGGCATGGCGATATAACACCCGCTCTCGACCACACAGCGCCACGGCAGCTTAACAAAAGTATGAAGGTTTGGCAGCTTGAATCGGTTTCGTCGTTAGTTTCTTTATTGATATGTTCAGCGGATATTATTGCCTTCACTCGCCAATTACTACTCCCTCGTCACTGGCTCGTGAACATTGCCATCCCAACATGCACATTGTCCCCCCCACCCGTGCTTCATGTCCTCAAAATTTATATCTTACGCATTCAGGCACTTAACGAACAAACAAATGCAATGAAAAGAAAAGACTAAAGAGATGAACTTGCCTATAAAATACAAGTTATATCAACCATCTATTGCCGCTTTACCAATAAATTGGACTAGCTGTTGTGCGCGATATCTCCTTGTCTTAAACTGCGGCTATCTGAAAGCGGGCTAAGAAATGTCCTTAAGAGCAAGTCACTGAACAAATACCTGAAGTTAACTAAAAGTATAAAATACAAAAGATAGTGTCAGTATCAAAGGGTTTGCGCAACGCAAGGTTCCCAAATATACAAAGTTTAAACGGTACTTAAAGCGACGGTTTCTCTGTCTCACTGAGGCCGTACGTGGCGTCAAAAGCGCATTGGAGGTTGGGCAACTTTCTCTGACGAAGATAATCATCGTAGGGGAAGTGAGGGAAAACAATGCGCGCCAGTACACCCTGTGAAGGAGGTTGGAAAGCCAAGCTGTACACGACATCCACCACGATTACCGATGCAACGTCACGTGGATTCACACACGTGGCTCCACAAATTGTGAAAGCAGAAACAAGTGAAATTCACCTAACAACCCTTCACCTAACCCTTATTACTTCAAAGAGATATTCTTTCCTAAGGTTAAATCCATGCATGATTCATGAACGGTGGAGTTTATTTGGTCAGCACATAAGTGGAAACTTTTTTATAGAATTAAAGGAAGCTCAAATTCGGTGGTAGACCATCTGAGTTCACCTCCGTCTCTGCCGCCGCCTCCGCCAACGGAGACGACGAGAGCGGCGGCTGAGACAGAGAAGTGCGATGCCAAGCATCGGTGTGAGCTTACTTTAATTTTTATAAATAGCGCGTGCGCAAGGCGCGTACGCAAGGCGCGCACACGGCCGCTACAGGTGCCGTGGGCGGAGAGCACAGCGGCGCGAGCGGTTGTGTCACGCTATCGCGTGGCATTCAGCGAGAACGCAGGCGCTAAACCCGCAGATGTGCTCGATGAGTGCAACGTCTCTCTCCCCCGTCTTCGCGTGGTCTCGTACCCAATCAGTAAGACAAAGGGCTCTCGCTCCGTTTCTCTATTTGTTCCAGGTTCAATGCCTGGTGGTGCAGATATCTTCTGTTATTTGCTTTCAGGAGGTTTCTGTTCTCACGAACGGTCGCGAGGAACCATTGGGGGATAGAAGTAAGAAGCTTCGCTTCAAAAACGATTCCCCTGGGTGCAATCGAACCTAGGTCCCGCGTTATAAAGCCGACGCCTATCCTACTGCGCCATTGGTCGAAGCAGTTCGGTTTTTGGGTGGGGTTAATGGACGTGTAGAATTAGACAGAAAATTCACGCACCCCTCCCTCTACGAAGACGATGTTCGAACGCGAATCTTTTTTCGCGCCATATCAAATGGCCTAGGGTCAAAGCCAAAGCCGCTGCGATCAAAAGTACCAACTGTGTGCGAGTCAAAGTGAAAGCTGAGGAGTCAAAGTCCACATCGTCTGCGAGTGAAAGTCCGAACTCGGCCGACAACCAGTCCATTCCTCACAAGAAAGCTTCAATTTTAAGCATCGTGGTTGTAGACGGAGGGGTGCATAATTTTTATGTGATAAAACCTTCAACGGTGCAACAGCATTGCGATCTACGCGCTAAGACTCATTCTGTGCCACAGAATAAGGAGGTTCACTGAAAGGAGTTGCATTCTTCTCAAGTGAGAGAGAGAGACAAAATTTTTACTGCCGCAAGGGCTAATTCGGGAAGGGGGGGGGGGGGAAGGGGGTGGTGACCGAGGGAGAAAGGTCCCCGGTGACTTTTGCAGTCCGGGCCGATGATGGCATCTTGCACCGCCGAATCCGAGCTGCCCAACGCCCTCGCCCAGTGCCCACCGTCTCGATATGGGGGGACTGTGTTGTGGGGGCATTGCCAGAAGAGGTGATGCATGGTTTGGACCACCCCACAAGCGGGGCAGTGGGGTGAAGATACAGACCGGGGTACATGCGGTGGAGGCGGGAAAAGCAAAGAAGAGCGTACGTTTGCACTAAGCCCCATAGGCGCTCTAAGGTGTGAGAGAGCGCCGCGTGTGCAGGGGGCAGTAGACGGTGGGAGGGGCGGTAATGAGACGTAATCTCATAAAAGCAAAGGATCCGATCTCGAGCTGACAGGGCTCCATGGAAGGCTTCAAGGCTTAGACCCGCTCGGAAGGTGAGCTCTCGAGCGGCTCTGTGTGCTGCCTCGTTCCCTCCCACACCCGTGTAGGCTGGGGTCCCCACCGGCTCGGTGGGGCAGTCAGGGAGATTTTGCAGAATGATTTTGAGTACCAGGGGAAAAATGCGACCCGGAGAGAAGTTTCGAATGGCCGTCTTCGAATCGGAGATTATGATCGCAGGGGAAGACCGTAGTGTTCATGCAAGAGCAATAGCCGCCTCTTCCGCAGTCGCGGGGGAATAAGTGCGAAGGGTGAGGGCGGTAAGAGGGGGACTGTTGGGACCGTTGATGATTGCGACCGCATAGGCGTCGTGGTGCATGTAGCTAGCCGCGTCAACATAGACAGTTGCCGGATGCAGTGGGTATCGCTTCGTAAGGGCCCGCGCACGCTTCTCCCATGCGGGCTCGATTGTGCATCGGGTGCACGCTACGGGGAATGGGTCGAATGATGAATAGGTCATGGATAGTGCTAGGGCGGGCAAGAGAGAATTCTGTAGCGAAATGAAAGTGGAGTGGAAGTCGCCGGAGGAGAGATTGACCTGTTGAGGTTGTTGCAAGGCGGTCGTACTGGCTCACAAGATGAACTTCGAGGAGCTCGGATGCGGTGTTGTAGACACCAAGCGATTCTACGCGAGTGGTGGCAGCGCTCTGTGGAATCCTGAGCGCCGTCCTGAGAGCCGAATTAGGCAGTCCACCTTTTTTGAGATAAGGAAGAGAGTAAGTGATGCGACGTATGACAAAAGCCTGTATCAGCCGCAATCGCTCTGCCTCTTTGAGCACTTCGTGGCGGGTGGTGATGCGGCGGAGGAGGTTGATGGTCTGATTGACTTGGGATGTTAGGTGGCCGAGGAATGTGGTATTGGCGCGGTTCTGTTGGATATTGAGGCCTAGGATTTTAAGGCATGGCACTCGGGCAACGGGGTGATCATCCAGCCTGATGGTAATGTTCGGCGCTGCGCGGGCGCGTTTGGGACTGTTGGGCAGAGAAGCAGCAGCTCGGCCTTCTCGCGAGAACAACTCAACCGAACTCACGAGCATAGGCAGCAACACAATCTGCCCCCCGTCTGAACGGTGGTTTCAATGTGTGCGTCACTGCCGCCTGGAACCCACAGCGTGACGTTCGTCGGCATACAAACTGTGGCAAAGCGAGGGGATATTAGCAAGAATGGGAGGGAGGTTTATCATAGCGATATTGAAGAGCAGTGGGGAGAGAACTACTCCTTGTGGGGTGCCTATGGAGGGAGGCGGATGACGTCGGAGCGCAGATCATTAACCTGAATGACGGCCGTGTGCTTAGCGAGAAAAGCCCGCACGTAGTTGTAGGTGCGGGCTCCAGGAGACAGAGCAGCCAAATGGCGCAGAATGGCGTGGTGGGAGAGCCGATCAAAGGCCTTTCCGAGGTCTAAGCGCTAGAACAGCTGACGAGTCGACAGCAGGGGGAGCAAAGAGAAGAATCATCCTTGAGCTGCTGTAAGACGTCTTGGGTGGAAAGGCCGGCTCGAAATCCGAACATTGTGTGCGGGTAATGTTGCTTACTCTCCAGATATTGGGTCAAACGGGCATGTACGATTTGCTCGAGGACCTCACCTGCACACGATGTGAGGGAATGGGCCTAAGCTGTTCAAGAGTGAGCGGTTTTACCCGGCTGAGGAATGAGAAGTCTGGGGAAACTCCCACCCGAATGGAACCATGCTAAATCTCTTTCATTTCCCAAGCCCGAGTAAACCGCTCAAGTGAGAAGTTTTGAGCCGTCCGAGCGTCTTCGTGGTTCTTGTGAGCAAGCAAGATATCTGCGTCGTCTGGCAACGACGCTCTTTCAGCTGAGACTGGAAGCATCGCTTGGTCTAGATGCCTTAGTGCGAACGCAGGTGCACGTTGACGTGTACCTGCGTGTTTGCGTGCACGTTGGCGTGTTGCCGTGTACGTGAAGAGAACCGAAATTTTTGAATGACTCTGGTCTGTGCTAGTTGGTACATCTTCGATATGAATCAGCCGACTATAAACGAACGCAAAGGAAAAGGGATATACGCGGCACACTGCTGTGTCAGTATCTCCCGTCTTTTACCAAAATTTCGCTTTAGCGTGCAACAGCATGTTTTGTTCGTCGGGTTCTACAACGAAACGTGTTTTACACTATCAATCAGAACGGGTTTTTTTAACGAGAAGAACTTCCTCCCAGGACGAAACTCGTGCACGTCTTGGGTTTTTTTACCACGGTTAGTCCACCCACGACCACTCGATGCAGCCCTCGAGATGCGCTGAAGGCTTACCGGCAAGTCCTTCGTTATTTCGATAAGGGGTGCCACATCCGACACCAAGTTTCCCAAGGTCCAAAACAGTGTCAGTAACGACGCAAGTAAGGTTTATGTGGCCACCGCACAACGGAAGCCGGGTGAGCGTTGCTACGAGCAGGTTTCGAAACCAGGGCCTCACCTGTATTAAGGCGAAGATGCCGGTGAGGAGCCCGACGAGAAGAAAGAGGAAAGCAGTAGAAAAAGGTGGTGGCCTTGATGGATTCCGGGTTGCCGTGCTCAGGCCCTGGTGGCAAAAGAAGTGACAGCACTTCGCGTTACTTCGCCTCGGCCTTTTGCTTCTTCGTCACCTATTCACATCACTGCTACTCATCTTAACCTGCTTGAATAGTGCTGCAGTCCGCATTCCCGAATTACTCCTTCCGGCCGGAATACATTTCTCTCTAGACAAGCTTCGTAAGCCGAAGGCCACAACGTGTTCACTGGGCGAAGCGTGTGGGGCTCGCGCTCTCTACGACACGAGTTCGGTACCCCTGAGATGACCTCAAATAGTTTTCTTTCTACTTTCCCTCCTGTTCCTGCTGCCGGCCATTTGAACAGCCGAGCTGTGTAAGCTTGCGCTTGTAAGCTTATGCGAAACTTTAGCGAAGAACTATCATCATTTCCAAAGTAGAAAGGAGGGCCAAGGAGTCTCAGGAAATGTGGTGAGGAGGCAAGGAGCCCAAGGGCAGGTGGCTGAGAGTGCGTGCCTCCACAAAAAAAATAGTTATCGGGAAGACCCTGGCATAGAACCCGGGGCCTTTACTCCGCGAAACCGGAAACCTAACCACTGCCCCACCCTAAAAGGCCGAGGGGTGCGGGGGGGTAGCAGCGGCGGGTAGCATGTGCAGCAAGGGGAAAGAAAAACGGTGCAGATGACATCTACTTTTGATTTGATTGACTGTAGGGGCCTCATCGCCTGCCGACGCAACGCAGGCGATGAGGCGCGCCGTGGTGGAGGGCTCCGGATAACTTCGACCACACATAGGATCTTTAATGTGCGCCGAAATCTCGTACACACGGGCGTTATTGCTTTTTCGCCGCCATCAGAAAAGTGCCGCCGCGGCCGGGAATCGATCCAGCGTCCTCGTGCTTAGCAGCACAATGACATCTACCTTTAGTTCTGTAGGATGCATGGCGCGGAGAGCGTCACTTCGGCGTCGAGGAAAACGTTTCGGAGTGGAGTTGGTGCATTTGCCAAGCACTGAAGTTCAGTGACGAGTGCGTGACGATAACCGCCCTCACCCTCCGCAGCCGTGTTGGGAATTTGTTTGTCCCGCACGTTACGAAAGAAGCGTTGGCTGGCAGAGGTAGAAAGCTTTGCGTTAAAACAAAAGTGCCGAGCAGGGCGTTCGCTGAGATCGCCTCCGGGGTCGGCCATGTGGTGGGCGAAAAGGAAAATGAAGCAACGCACCTGGAACATGTCTCCGAGAAAGATGGCGTACACGGGTATGGATAGGCCCATGAGCAGCGAGCAGACGCACCCGACCGCCATGTAGCGGCGCTCGGGCTCCGTGAGGCGCGTGAGTCTCGCGTGCAGCGGCTCGGTTGCGCACTGCGCTCCGTCATCGGGTCCGCCAGGGCCGGCGGACACAGAACCCGGCGCGGACATCACCACGGACGGCGCCACACTGGACACCTGCGCTGGCCTCTGCACGGTCGTTCGGGAAGAGTGCGCAGTACTCGGTATCACGCATGCGTGGAAAGCACTGCAGGGGCCGCCACTTCTATATAGCTGTGCGTACTCACTACCTGCACGCAAAAGCTCACTCACTCGCTCATGTGTGAGTGACCTTTTGCATGCGTATGTAGGCGGACACAAGCGCACGAATGGGCACACACATGCACCACTTATACCGTATCATTAGTTTACCCGCTAGTGGGTTTTCAAATAACACGCAATCGCCGCACAAGTGGCGTTCTTCTGCGTAGAAGTGTGACAGTCTGGAGGGTATAATTTTCTTCAAAATGCGTAACTTTTAGAGAATGCATACACTATTGAAAAATCAAAATTTTAAGAAATCCTCAGGGGTAAGAATTAAGTATCTAAATGTGATAACCGAAACAAAGTACTCCAGAAACTTAGCCTTGCCTTCGTCAGAGGTAGGTTTCCCCAATACTTGCCATGAATTCAGTTCGTATAACCTGACTTTTGCGCAATATGGCTTGGGACAGCAATATATTTTAAGGCCAACTTTGTGGATGCATAGCTTTATCAAACCCATTTTGTGTCTCTTTTTAAAGTAAGCTAGCTTCTCTTTAAAGACCCACGCAACACTTTTCTTTGATGTACTTTTCAGGCTTTACATCTGTTCTCCAGGTCATGTTGAGATAGACGGAAAAAGAATTATCAGGATTCGTGCAGAAATTTCAAATTTTAAATTTAGCTTAAAATTTAAATTTAAATTTAAATTTATTTGTTATTATTAAAAAATGCAAGCAACGTGAAGGTTGCGGTCTCTCTCGAAAACCGGGAACCCCTGTTCGGACGCGGACTTAAGACGAACTGAAACAACGTTTTGAGGGTTAGACAGTTATTGCATATGTAAGATGTACAGTCGCGGCCACTGATAGCGGGACATCGGAAGTACATGGCCCCGCTCTTCGCTGCAGTAATCGTGCCACACATGTGAAATTACTAAACTGAGGGCTAGAGATGGACGTAGGTGGCACTGCTTGCGCATGTACCGTAAGATTCCCGCAGCGCCGGCGGTGGCGCTGCGAAGAGGGGGGCCACTATCAGTGGCCGCGACTGCTTTACTTCCTTTTTTCTTCTGCTTCCCGTTGACCCAATCCCCAACCAGGCCCTCGGGACTCCTCAATAGGCCTCCTGCGCTGCCCAGGGGACGCTGCGCAAGCGGCTTCCGCGCAGTACTTCCGGGTAGTACAAAGCTGCGCGGGTCCCATAGGATCGCGTGGTGACAGAAGCAAAGTGAGCTCGATGTTCCGGTGTTTTGCGACATGGTCACCAGCCTATCCCCGACGAGTCCGGTCTCTTCCGGCGATCAACTTGGCATTAGGGGAAAAAGCTTTGCAGCGCTAAATACGTTTACAGCACCGGCTAAAGTGCCGGGACGGTGACGGCGCTCTCCCACTCGCAGGCTCACTGACCATTTGAAGTGAAGCCTCTAGTTTAAACTAATACTCTAGGTAACAAGGACTTTTCAACAACAGCCGATCAAAAAATAAGAGGAACGCAATCGGCGGTGATTACGCTTTAAAAGCCAGCGAGTCCGGCGGACCGCTGGCTCGCCTGCTGGTGCGCCGCTCTTTGCGTACCTGCGCACTATCCGTGTACTTTCATTAAACAGTGCTCGTTTGCGCCGCTGTTACGAATACATGGTGCAGCGTTAGCTTGCCGTTTTGTTGCTGTCTCAGTGACAAAATGCAGCGAGCGTCAGAAGCGTGAAATCTGTTTTGCGATTCCGAATTTAGTGGCGGTAAAACAAGGTGGTCGGGCGAACTGAGAGGTCGCTCGCTTTCCTTGTTTGCTCTCATTTTACTTAATACGTTCTTGCAATATATATTCCCAGTTCGCATTTAATAGGCTAGAATGACGGTCAGCAACGTTTTGAATTGTAGGGCCGAGTTGCATGCAGCCGACACGGCGGAGGGCTGGATGGCAAATCGGGTGGGAGGGGGACGGGGGCTTTGAACGCAAAAAAAAAAAAGGAAGTAGTGAATTGCCAATAATATTTACAATAATCTGGTGAAGTGTGAAGATGGGGGACAATCCAACTGGAAGCGACCAATTCTCAGTTCTTGTCCCGCTGCCTAACTCCACTTGAGGACAAAACTTGCGTGTCGGCGTTCAGATTGTTAGCGACGACCACTGCACTAGAAGATAAACCGTTTAAAATAAAAAAAAAATGCATTTTTTTTAGCGTAGGGCGGAGCGCAGGGCTATCGCGAATATTGTGTAGGGCGAATATTGACGTGTGGTGTGGGGCGATCCGGTCAACATTGGTTTGCAACACTGGTCTGGGGTGGCGTTTCCGATGGTCGCCTATGAGGCGGGGTGTTATGCCGGGGCTCGGACACCGACCGCCGCTTCTGTGTTGCTTTCACTGGTGGCTCTCCGATAGTGGTGTCTCCAGCTGCATAGTCTTCTCCTTCCTCAGAGTCGACATGGCGGGGTTTGGCGGATCCCGTCGCAGTCACAGTTCGGTTGGTCTTTCGTTCCAGCTGCACAACGATTTTCGTCGCTTTTTGCCAAGGTCTCTGTCGTGTTGCCGCTGTTGCTGGAGTGACCTCGTCGTTCACCGCTTTTGGACGAGGCCTGCTTCCCTTGGTGTGCTGGGTGGTAGCTTTTACTGGATCGCTACCACCCGCTCCTTGAGCTGCTTCCTCGGCTTCCGTTACGCCCATACGGTGCTGGGACGCTTCTTGGGTCTTCGCGGGCCCCGTCACCGACGCGCACGAAGGCACACACGGCGCCTCGACGCGCCCAAATCGCCGGCACTTGGAACACCGAGGAAATTTACATTCCGCCGCACGTGGCCTTGGCCGTTGCAGAGAAGATATGCATTGGCCGGCCAGGTGCCACCGCGAGTGCGAGCTCTCCCGCCACCCTTACCTGGTGCGGGAACTCCTCCAACTTGACGCCACTTTCAGTTTCAACAGCACTGTCCTCATCGTGGACCCTTTGTCAGCGTTGCCTTCGACGCGCCAGCGCTCCCTATTCACCTCAGCCATATAGGGTGGCTCGAATGTCTGCCCGCGACGCAGTGCAACAGCCAGCGCAGCTTCAATCTGACCTGTTTGTCCGGCGATCCGATCACGACACACCGTCCGCCCTTGAATTGAAACTCGTTGACAGCCAACATCATCATTATCGCCTCGGCCCTGTTGAAAGTGATCGCCCACACATGGTTGATCTGGTAGGCCCCCCAAGACGACAACCTCGAAGAGCAAACCAGTCTGTGTGAGCGCGTCCCTGAAATCTTCGACCTTACACGGCCTAGCCTTCACGTCACCGTGAAAAACAACGTGCTCAGAACCGTGATAGTCCTCGCTATCGCTTCCCGTAGGCCTCCTTCCGTGGCTCAACAGAGCTACCATTACCGCTCCGCTGTAGCTGATGATTCACGCGTCCGAACGCTACCGTGACCGGAAGTATCCATTATGTCCCCTCCGGAAGACGCTTAGCGGCTTCCCTTTGTAACAAGGTGGCGTTGCACAGTGACCTTAGTCGTAACGCCACCTTACAAAAAAAGAAAAGAACACTTTATGGAATTTTTATGCTACTCTGACTTCTTCGTTCTCATGTCTTCACAGATTCTTATCCACTCTTTTCCAACAAACATTTTTAGGTTTTTTTCCTCACCTCTACGGCTGTCCAATAATCCTTTGCGTTAACCTTAAAGCAAGGGCTCCCGGAAGCTGGATGTCTTCCTGAATGAGGACCGGACGGATACCATTGCACTCCGTTACAATATCCCGCATGGTTTGTGGCTCCCTGCCGCAACCTGCGCACAGCTCTGCCTGTACCGACTCGCGGATAAGCGTTTTTGTCCGCACGCAGCCCGCCCGGGCTTCATAAGCAATGTACTCCCTTTGATATTATCAAATAAATTTTCCCTCGCGATCTCCCGCTTCCCTATTCTGTAGATATCTAAGGACTTCTTTGCGTCCATTCTCTGTGTCCAGGTCGTTTTCTTTCATTCTTTTACGGTACATTTTATTGCCTTGGTCGTTTCACCTGCGCTTCCAGGTTACATATACTTTGTCCTGAGCCTCCTGGTTCTTTTCCTCCACTGTGTGTCCCCGCTTTTCATGTAAAGATACCGTAACACTCTGGCCGCCCATCTCTGGTCATCAATATTTCTCAGCAGTTCTTGAAACATATTTTGCTCTGTGCTTCTCTCACTTCAAAGGAGGCCTATTGTTTTATGTGTTGTTCTATGAGTGCTCCTCATGCCAATCGATCTACCGCCCTCTGATTTAGTTCTAGCCCTGATTGAATCTCTGATTCCACACACACTATTGCGTTTAAAAAGGTGAGGGCCGGTACCATTACAGCCTCCCGGATTGTTACATCCCCATACTGCTCCGTGATTCATGATAGAGGCGTTTCTTTTTAAAGCAAAGCTTTCTACCCCTACCAGCCAACGTTTTTTTTCGCGGCGTGCGGGACAATAAGCTCCCAACGTGGCGGATGCAGCGGGGGGGCTTACAAATACAAATATCACCAGATATTTGTATTTTGTTACCTGCGGTATTGTACCTTGTTGAACGAATAGCGATTCGTTACAGACGTCTTTATTAAAAACCAGAACTCCCGGCTTTGCTGTGCTAAACTCCAACCCCATTTCAGTGACTGCTTCCCCGCATACATCTGTGAGCTGTTGCAGACATTGTTCGCTATCTGCTAGTAGTACTATGCCATCTGCATATACCAGTCCCGGATATGTTGTTCCAGTTCCTGTCCTTTGTGGATATAAGACAGATTGAAATTTATTTTACTGCCTTTAAGCTTTCTTTCCAGTCTTGCCATGTACAGCATGGACAGCAGTGGCGACAGAGGACAATTCTTTTTTAAACCTCTATTTGTGACTACCGGTTCGGTAGTCTCCCAGGTAATTATCTCCCACGCAAATTACCTCCCAGTGAATTTGCACCTCGCCCTCATTGCAAATTCCCTGCAGCAGCTGTATAAATCCTCAGCCCTCCCTCCCGCTCAAGTATGCTCCATAGGAGTTCCCCATTTACATTGTCGTAGGCTCCCTTTATATGCGGGAGTGCTGTCATATGTGGTCGCTTTTGAGCCATTGAAACATCCATGGATTGGCTTAGGTCAAATAAATTGTCCTCTAAGCGCCTGTATCGTCTGAATCTATCTTGTAGTTCTCCCAGTATGCCGTTACCCTCTATCCATGCTTGTAATTTTGCTTTTATGGCTTGCATTGCAGCCTGCATGCCATTGAGGTAACTGTAATAAGTCTGTAGGACTTGGCATGAGTCCTCTTTTGTTTACCATTAAAGATAATCTTCATCCTGCTCTTACGCCAATCGTCCGGTACTTGCTAAGTTTTTACCACTTTTTCTATCGCTCGAATCACTTGCGCTTTGCTTTTTCGGCCCAGTAGGTTGACCAGCCGTATAGGAATTTCATCCGACCCTGTTGCGGAGGAACATTTTCTTCGGCTTTTTTCTAGTTTAGTTTCTACAACTTTGATTCTGTCTGCACGCACTTCAGTTGCCCTACTCTCTGAATGCTGTAGTCCTTCTCAACTTCTCTTGCCCGATTGAGCGAATGTGAAATACCGTCTCTTCCCCTTTTAATACCTGTCCTTCATCGTTTATGACATGACGTTGTGTTTATTCTGTCTTTTAGATGCAAAGCATCTCTTAGTCGACCCTCCGTCGTCCGGCGTTCGCACCTCTCCTCCTCGCCGCCCTCTCCACGCCAGCTGTGATAACGCCGCTCTCCTCCTCGCCGCTCGGCTCGTCTCGTGCCGGATCAGGAAGGCACCGGCAACACTGTCGCTCCAGAAGCCCTAACCAGCTGCGATAACGCCACTCTCCTCCTCGCCACTCCTCCTCGCCGCTCTGGTCGTCTCGTGCCTCCGAAGACAAGGCTGCACAGACGAGAGCTGGCGACGCCGAAGGTAAAAGGAAGCGCCGAGCAGCGGATTCCTCCCTTCGAGAACGAGAAGCCGCTTTGAAACGCCAGCGGCGAGTAGCTGATCCAGATGGCGTTCGGCAACGTGACAACGCTTCGAAACGCCACCGTCGAACAGCGGATTCCTGGCTTCGAGAACGAGAAGCCGCAAAACGTTCCCCACTACTCGATAAATAAAGAAGACATTTAATACGCTACTACACGTGTATTTACTCTAACAACCAATTAATACGGTACTACTCCACGGCTTTGCATTCCCTCAAGGTTCCCATGTGGGAAGATGGTGTAATTTTTTTTCCTTAGTTCCTTTACATGGTTCCAAAACTTTCTCGGCGAGACTCTATCCTTTGCTCGTATATTCGAGACCCATGGCTCACTTTCTCCTTTAAGTTTTTGGTGTACAAGTTTTTGTACTTCCATCTTGTTGAGGCTGTACCAATTCCACTTCAAAGTCATTTCCTCTGCTTGCATTCCCCGTCGCTTGGCGTATACCTGTGCTCTCTCGATGCTTGCAGTATTTGTGCTGTAGCTCCGTTGATTTTCTTGTTCGACCATCTTCAAGGCTTTCTTCTTCCTTTCCAGTAGTTGCGTTCTTCCGCGTTTTTATCTTTCCTTGAATGAAACCAATCAATTCGCTGTATTTCCAATCATCCGTAGGCTCTCTCGGTTTCTGTCTCGAGCCTTTTGGCAATATTAGCCATTTCCTGATCATTTAATCTCCACTCGTGATCCGGCGTTTTCGGGTTTTGACCTTCCCTTTTTCCTAAAGTCATAATGGAAACTGAAAGCGCAAATTAGACACGGACAAAGAAAGGGGACAACAGGACGAGCGCTAACTACCAACAAAATGTATTTGGAAAAAACCACACTATATACATGCCACGCTTTCCACTTGCATACTACCACACATGCGCAGAGACACTTATAATCGCCTGAGATAACAGAGTTCTTTTTGAGAAAGGGATACAGAGGGGATGCTCACGCATTGAGACTGCAAGCTATCTATTTTTTCAGCTTCTATAATTTCTCTTGTTAATCTATCTTTATTCTTGCCGATTATGATGCATTTGTCGAAGAGCGGTTCGCAGTGCGGTTTGTGGTGAGAATAAAGATAAAGATCGGCAAGAATAAAGATAGATTAACAAGAGAAATTATAGAAGCTAAAAAAATAGATAGGTTGCAGTCTCAATGCCTGAGCACACCCTCTGTATCCCTTTCTCAAAAAGAACTCTGTTATCTCAGGCGATTGTAAGTGTCTCTGCGCATGTGTGGTAGTATGCAAGTTGAAAGCGTGGCATGTATATATTGTGGTTTTTTCCAAATACATTTTGTTGGTAGTTAGCGCTCGTCCTGTTGTCCCCTTTCTTTGTCTGTGTCTAATTTGCGCTTTCAGTTTCCATTATGCATCACCAACAGGCCCACACCATGACCCTTTTGGACTGCTAAAGTCATATATAGTTATCCGTTTATGGTAACTTCCTAAGCTGTGGGCACCTATTTCATCTATTTCCATTAGAGTGAACCGTTCATACATTCCTTCCGATAGGAGGCTGTGGTCTATACTGGACTGCTTTTCCCCTCGTTCCCAAGTAATCTGTCCCTCACATTTATTCTTCTGTTTACTACAATACGATTATGTTCTTCACATATATTTAGTACGAGTTTACCATCGCGGTCTGTGTATGCGTCCAGGTCCTCAAAGTGGGCATTCGTGTCTGCCACTAGAATCACCTCTCCCGATTGTCTTAACTGATCGATGTCCCGCTTCATGCAGCTTACCAGTTTTAATCTTTTCCTCTAATCGCACTATGATCCTCTAACCAAGGATAGGCGACTCCCAACAGCGTTTCTCGTTTTGGCAATCGTGCCCTTAACCCACAATGTCTTCGCAGTTTTCGTTTACTTTGTGCCAATTGGTTCCCTGTTGAATGAGCATGCCGACTCCCTCCCCCTTTCCTAGTACTACGGCTCTGTTACAGCCTTGCCATATATATATTCATGCTTTACTGGCGGTTCTTCTAAATCTCAAAGAACAGTTTGTGTAATAGCATATGTTTGTACAGAAACTGAAGTATATAAATAGTTTCTTTTCTAGTTAACTCCGAACATCTCTTTTTTCCGTGATTTGCCCCGTGCGTGTTTATGTAGTTAATCTTGGCCACTACTCCCTTTTAGGTGCGGGGTACCTTAGGGCCGCACAACGTCCGTCCTCGTCCTTCCGCACAGCATTTACAGTCGCAAAAAAATCCCACAGGCACCGTCAGGATTCGAGCCTGTGTCTGTGTGTCTGGTAGACCAGACAGAGTTAGTGTCAGTCGTCTTACCCAGTGGGCTACGACCCTGTGTTAGTACCCGAGAGTCAAACGGCTTACTCTCTCGCCTTTAACGGTGCGGAGTACCTTAGGGTACTCCCAATGTCTCCGCGTTCATCCGCGCGCACACCAACTATCAAGCGAAAATCAAGCGAAATTCGATGTGAGCCGTGAGTTGCAGTTTCATTTAGGGAATAATCAAGGTGCAACTCACGGCTCAAATCGAATGACGGTCGGGGCACAAATCGGATGTCACTCGGGGCGCAACTTGGATGTCATTTCGAGTCCCCGTACTCCGCACCCTCGCCATCATCGTGAAATGCTGTCATTTTTCTTTCGGGTAATTCTTTTACAATGTTTCGGATAAGCATCGGTCACCAGGGGACGCCGCTTACCTCTTCGCTCGCCTGCATTGGTATCCCATGGCCCTTTCTAAGCTTTTGTGCGCCGCTAACTTCAGCACTTTTCGTTCAGCACTTTTGACGTTGATCGCAATCGCTTATTCCCCTGCCGCATTATCACTGTGCCTGTCATTTAGTGCAGCTTCCGCGATGCTCGTGACCCCCCTAAAAAAAAAGCTACCGCTCGCGCAGCTAGTAGCCTCCATACCTGCTCCGCTAGACGCTTAGTGAAATGTCTAAGATATGTCTAAGACGCTTAAAGATATGTCTAACAGACGCCTGACCCTGGCCCACACGGTGCACTTCCCGATTGAGGTCAACCACCCCAAATTCATTACTTTAGCGAGCGTCCCAATTTTCCGTTTCGCTTTTACCACTCCCCTTTCTATGTGAACTCCTTTGCTTCAACCTCTGGCACAGTGTAGAGCGCCAATCTCGACGTCGTCCGAAATCGCCCTGAGTTCACTGACCCCCTTGGCCACGTGCCTCGTTCCACTATTCAACTGCAGCGCCCCTAGCGGATTTCGGGATTTCTGGATTCAACTAGTCTGCGGCGCTTCTGCCTGTCTTACAATATTCTAGTTCACTGTAACACGGGTTTCCCGATACACATTTATTACAATGGGCGTCCAGCTGGCTTCCATTGGCAACGCTGCTTTCTTGATTCTTGTGCTCGTTTAAACGGTCGTTCAAGCACCTGCCGGTTTGGCCAATAAAGTGCCCGCCACGTGGGAGTGGAATTTTGTAGACAACGTCACGCCAACAGTGTACAAAGGTTTCCTCGCGCGCGTTTGACAGCGCAACCTGCACAAGCCTGTTTGGCGCCGTGAACGAGACCTTGATACCAGAACGGTCGCCCTAATTTCTTAAGGCTGTGCGAAATTCTGTGGAAGTGTGGGAACACAGCTATCTCTCTTCTCTTTGTCTGTTCTTCCTTTGTTTTCTTCTCGTTTTCAGCTCTGTGGTGGTCGCTCAAGCGCGACTCACCTTTCTTGTGTGATGCAGGCCTTTAGCATCGGATTCAGTTTGCATGCTTAGGAAAACCCGCTACTTCCACGCGTTCCGCCTGCACTTGGGACTTTCATCGACGCCTGCACGACTTGCCGAGAGCGCCCCACAAGAAGGACCCAGCTTTGAGTGTGCCGAACGATGCGGGCAGGGGGGGGCTTGTTAAGTCTTGCCTCAGACCACGAAAACACACGATCATCTCTAAAATGCGGCCGCAAATCTAAATACCTGCTGCCTGCCTCCTGCTTGGGCACTTAAGACGTGGCACTGAGTGGCTCAAAACAGACATTAAGCGGCTAGAATACGCGTGACAACAGAGACTGGCAAGAGCTAAAATGGCGTCTCATTGAGTTCCGGCAAAAGGGGGAAGAAAACAGGAAACAACGAAAACAATTAAAAGTTGTCCCCATACAGAAAAAATTTGAAACCTTCTAATTACCCAGCCGCTGGAAGAGGGCATTGTCACAATGAGATAAAAACAAATCACTCAAAACTAAAGCAATGCACGATTCCATGCAAACGCCTTGATTTTACGGGTAAAATTTTCTAACAAAAGCAACAATGGTCGACGTAAGAATTGCTCCAAGAAACCAACTCGTACTCAGACCACAGCCATTCTTAAAGTCGACCGCACCGAACTCGTCGATGGCAGTCCAGACGCTGGACCACAAACCTTGATGTGGCAAAAAATAAATCAATTTTTTTATGTAAATGGAAAGAGCGGTCAGACTTTGCGGCCACTTGTTCGAACTTGGTGTTTTGGCGTCGTGGCGGTTGTCCGTTTTGCTTCCTAGTGTCTCTTCCTTCCCTCGCCTCCTCTTGCGAGCCAGATGCCTTTACAAGCGCTGGTTCAGCAGTAAACCATTTGTTGAAGTTCATCTGTCAGTATCTGTCAGGGTCCGTAGTGCGCGTGTGTGCCTGTGCTGATAGGTAAATGCACCTCTCTGCCGTCGCTTGTTCTATGAGCTGTTGTTAGCAATCCTTTCTCATGTGAATAAGTCGTGTTCAGTGTACAAATAAGCGTGATTATGGATAAACAGCGGGAAGTTAGCGCCTTTATATGTCTCTTGTGTATCTTCCTTAGTCTTCTTCCGTTTAGCACCCTAGCGAACCAACTAGCTGAACAAGTTTGTTATGAGGGTAAGTTCACCATTACACAACCGGTCAGCGCTTATGAACACTTTGAGATAGCCTACACAAGAGTTTTCTAAAAAAGAGTCTTAGCCCCCTTTTCGGAAAGCATGCATAAAGGATCAGACGACCGATTTTTGTCGAGTATATATTCTCTATCCCAAATGAAAGGGCATCACTTAAAGCACCTTAACGAGAAGCGGTTTTGCTGACAATGCCCTAGAACTTTTTAAATCGAAATTTTTAGATCTACCAGCGGATGTGTCCTCCCAAAAAAATGCTGGCAACCATGTCATACAGTAGCGCGGCAACATACTTTTGTCTGTATGCGAAATGATGAGCGATATTTAAAAACTTGCCCCGAGCTAAAAAAAGTGTGAATCTCGGGCTTTCTTATTCCTTTGGGAGTTTTTTTTTTAATTCACCAGTCTATTTTGCACGAAGGCGCCATCTGTTGGGATGCACGATAGGTAGAATTTGGCTTCACGCATCTTTCACGTTTTGGAGGTCGGGAGTTCGATTCTCCCCGGGCGCGTTCTTTTTTTAAAGCTGCCGTTGGCGTAGTTGGAAACTGAAATCGAATATTTTGGCACAACAAACGCCCCTGAGTCAGGCAGAATCGTCAAAGCTCCTTCACTGGGTGTGTTTACAGAACTCTGCCGTTGATTATGGTCATGGAGGCTCAGTTAGCCACCCAGCGGCGGCGGGCGGCGTTGGCGGGCGGCGTGTCTTAAAAATTTCCAGAATAATGTTTAAAAATACATATACAATTTAAACTTATACAAATACTTGTGTTAAAAGATTTTCAATAAGTGAATAAAGGCTTCAGCAGTTACAGTAGCTCCTAGGTTTGCAGGTCACGTGACAGGGACACATATTGTAGTGTCAAGTTTCGACACTACGAACCGCCACCCTTCCGATTTCAGAAAATTTGCAGCCAATTTAAAATTATTTCCGCCAATTTGTTTATAAATTGCTTGTGGTTACCGCGCTATATAAAATGCTGGCTTTCACATAAGCTACAGAACATATACGCGACAAAAATCGGTTGTCCGTCCCTTTAACGTATGCCGTAAGGAAGCCTTTGGTAAGTGTCGGAAAAAGACCAGAATGAAAAAGGCCCCCTTCCATGGAGGAAAGAGTATTCTTTCCTCCAGGCCCCCTTCCGTTTCAGAAACCTTATGAAAGGCGCCCTTTTCGGAGCACGTTAGGCTCCTGCGAACGAGGTTAGCGCGCGACGCGCCAATCCGCGTACGGAGTGTGGGCGTACTTGACTCTAGCACCAATAGGAGAGGGCGCTTCCGTGGTGCCAGCTTCGAAGCGCTCGGATCTGCCAGCTTCCGTCGGTGACCGGTCGGCGTAGAGAGGACGTTAGGCTGAACATCGCAGCCGATATTTCAGCGCCGCTTGCACTACGGCCACGTATGACTATCCTTTGCGTAAATTTTCACCACGCTTTCTCGTATGTGTAACGTGGTTTTCCTGGTTGGTAGCATTCTGGAAAGCGGCGACAAACTGCAGCCGCACCTGCAGGCGTCGTTCTATGCGCGGAGGCATGGTGCGCCGGCCAGGCCGGTGTGAACACGGCCGCGTCTGGGCGGCAGGGGTGTGCGCGGATCATTTTTACTCGCTTCATTCTTTGATTGATTGATTGTAGGGATTAACGCACCGACGCAACGCAGACGATGAGGCGCGCCTTAGTGCAGGGCTCCGGATTATTTTGACCACCTGGGGACCATTAACGCGCGCCGAAATCTCCTACACACGGGCGTTTTAGGTGCGGAGCACCTAAGGACCTCCCAATGTCCGTCCGCGTCCGTGCGCAGAGCATTTACAATCGCCAAAAATCACACAGGCACCGGCAAGATTCGAGCCTGTGTCTGGTAGACCAGACAGAGTTAGTGTTAGTCTTCTTACCCACGGGGCTATGACCGTGAGTTAGTAACCGATAGTGAAACGGCTTACTCCCTCGCCTGTAAAGGTGCGGAGTGCATTAGGACCTCCCGATGTCCGTCCGCGTCCATTTGTGCGCACACCACCATCAAGCGAAAATCTGTGCGTAAACTACCTAAAAGGGTACAAGAACACTACAAAACAGTCGAAAACAGGCACAAACATAACCTGGCAACGAGAAAACGCGCAAAAACCCCGATGTGGTCAGATTGTGATCAAATTGTAATACACAGTGACTGCATCGAAAAACGCTACATGGAGCTTCGCGTAAACACGAGATGGCGCCACGGTGCACCGCATAGATAAGGGGGTTCCGGAAATCACAAACCCTCTTTCCGCTATGGACGGAAACGAACGTAAGAAGCGTCACGCTGCTGCTCAACGTATACGAAGGCAACGAGCTTCCCCGAATACGAAAGCGCGGCAAGCGGAGGCAAAGCGACTAAAATACAATGACGGTCTGGGCGCAAATCGGATGTCACTCGGGGCGCAACTTGGATGTCATTTCGAGTCCCCAGACTCCGCACCTTCGCCATCATCCACGGATTGGAGATGGTGCTTTTTTTGCTTCGATTCCCGGCCGGCGCGGCCGGAAATCGAACCCGCGACCTCGTGCTCACCAGCGCAATCTCTTCATTCTTTACTGCTTTATCAATTCCTCACGAAGGAGGCGGGAAATTTGACAACTCAGCTAAGCTATCGTCGTAGTTCGAGACGTTGGTCTGGAAAAGGCGCACTTAAAGAGGTATACCATAGCGTTTCTTTTTTCGGGCCGATCACCTCGCGAAAAGGCGGCCTTGCAGCGTAAGTTCAGTTCTTGAAACGCGTCAAGGCGCCGAAAAGTGTCGTGAGGCCAAAGTGATACTTTAGTTAGGTTTGTGAATACGGGGGTTAGACTTATCCGGGTCCTGGTGAAAGAAACATTTGGGTGTTGTTGCTTCATCCTTTATGTTCGCTTCTTGAGCTCTGCACGAGACCCATGCAATCCCCGCATTGCTTGTGCGCGGATCACGCCCCACATGTGTGTGACCATAAATGGGCGGGCACGGCTCTTCATCGCGTCCTCGAAATCACTCTTGCTTGACATGACCACCGTAGGCTGTCTTCAGAAGTAATAGAACGCTCTCAAAGATATGCCCGCTAATACCATATGGGGGCGGCTCCCCAGCCTCCCTTCTCGCGGCTATGTGGCAAGACACGCACGTCTCCTCCAGGTTGCCTCGGAATGAGAGGACCCCGGAGCGACGGTCCCAGCGCTCGAGATCGACGCAGCATGAACCGGTGACCGGGGGGCGATGCGATGGCGTCGTCTTTCTGAGTGGTGATCTGCGAGTTGGGGAAGAGGCAACCACGCGTTACGCCCCCACCCAGCTACTCGTACCGCCCTTCCGATCTATCAGCCATCCTGTGAGCTGCTTACCTCTTATTTATGTGCTTTTATGTGCGGAGCACCTTAGGACCTCACAATGTCCGTCCGCGTCCGTGCGCATAGCATTTACACTACAAAAAATCACACTGGCACCAGCAGGATTCGAGCCTGTGTCTGGTAGAACAGACAGAGTTAGTGTCAGTCGTCTTACCCACTGGCCTACGACCGCGAGTTACTACCCGAGAGTCAAACGGTATAGTGTACTAAAATTGGCCCAATTCTAGTACACTATACAAACGGCTTACTCCCTCGCCTGTAAAGGTGCGGAGTGCATTAGGACCTCCCAATGTCCGTCCGCGTCCATTCGTGCGCACACCTTCATCAATCAAAAATCTGTGCGGAAACTACCTAAAAGGGTTCAAGAACACTCCAAAACACTCGGAAAGAGGCACAAACATAACCTAGCAATGAGAAAACGCGCAAAAACACCGCTGTAGTCCGGTTGTGATGAAGTTGTAATACCCAGTGACTGCATCGAACTACGCTAGATGGCGCTACGTGTAAAAACGAGCTGGCGCCGCGTTGCACCGCGCATATAAGCAGGTTCTGGAAATCACACACCCTCTTCCCACCATGGACGGAAACGAAGGTAAGAAGCGTCACGCGGCTGCTCAACGTCTACGAAGGCAACGAGTTTCCCCGAACATGAATGCGCGGTGAGCGGACGCAAAGCGACTAACATCGAATAACGGTCAAGGCGCAAATCGGATGTCACTCGGGGCGAAACTTGAATGTCAGCCGGCCTCTTTAACAGCCGGCCTCTTTAAGGATGGCGGGCAAATTCTGCTAGTAAAACTGGAAAACCTATACACGCAATGCCTAACAACCTCCAGTGTTCCGGAATCTTGGAAGAAAGCGAACATCATCCTATTCCATAAGAAAGGTGACATGAAGGACTTGAAAAATTAAAGGCCGATCAGTTTACCGTCAGTCGTCTACAACGTACTTGCCAAGGTAATCGCTAACAGAATTTCTGTCACCTTAGATTTCAGTCAAACTAAAGAACAAGCAGGGTTTCGTAAACGCTACTCAACCATGAACCATATTCACGCGATCAATCAGGTGATAAAGAAGTGCGTGCAACCCCTATATATATGCCTTAATAGATTATGAGAAAGCATTTGACTCGGTCGAAACTTCAGCAGTCATTCAAATATCACGGAACCAGGGGTAGACGAGCATTATTTAATCTACGAGCATTAGGTTCAGTATATTTACAGTAGGTCCACAGCTACCATCATCCTCCATAAAGAGAGCAGTAAAATACCTAGAAGAAAGGGCATCAGACAAGGAGACACAATCTCTCCAATTTTATTCACAACCTGTTTACAAGAAGTATTCAGAACATTGGATTGGGAACAGGTGGCAGTAACGGTTAATAGATAATACCTCAGTAACCACAGATTTGCTGATGACGCTGCCTTGCTAAGTTACTCCGGGGATGAATTGTAAAGCGTGATTACCTTACTGGACAAGCAGAGTAGAAACCGTGGGCCTGAGAATTAATATTCAGTAATCCAAAGTAATGATCAATAACCCCGGCACAGCACAGCAGTTTGGGATAGGGGGTGAGGTAGTGGAAGTGGTAAGCGAATATATCTACTTAGGCTAGGTTGTGACCCCGGATCCCAACCATGAGGCAAGATAATTAGAAGGATCAGAATGGGGTGGAGTGCATATGGCAGACATTCTCAGATAATTAATAGCAGCCTACCATTCGTCCCTGAAGAAGAAAGTGTATGACAGCTGCATCTTACCGGTGTCACTTGCGGGGCAGAAACTTGGAGGCGCACTAAGAGGGTTCAACTTAAATTGAGAACGACTCGGCGGACAATGGAGAAAAAGATGATAGGAGTAACATTAAGGGAACCGAAGAGGGCAGAGTGGGTCAGGGAAGAAACGCGTGTTGAGGACATATTAGTAGAAATTAGGAAGAAATGGACGTGCGGAGGGCATGTAATGCGAAGGCAAGATAACCGTTGTCATTAAGGGTAACAGAGTGGATCCATAGAGAAAGGAAGCGTGGCAGGGGGCGGCAGAAAAGTTAGATGGGCAGATGAGATCAAGAACTATTGCGGGGATCAAATGCTCCCAATTACTACACAGCCGGGATAATTGGAGATTAATAGGAAAGGCTTTTGCCCTAAAGTGGGCGTAGATAGGCTGGTAATGATGATGATGATGAAACCAAGTTATTGGAACTAAAAGGGAAGAGTTGATTTATTGGCGATTGACAGTAATAATTAGCTGTTATAAAGTGGGGCTAAGGTGAGTTAAGATAAATTCAGGTGGGTCAAGGGAGATTAAGGATTATTTAGGCTGATTAAAATAAATTGGGGTTGATTGAAATCGATAAAGTTGAATTGGGATGGATGTAAAAGGCTAAAACAGCGTGGCTGCTGCGTCGACAAGTAGATGCGCATACGGTACCCTTGCGAGTAGTACTCCCCGCAACCAGCTTTGGTTTTCAAAGCGCGTAAGCGGACTTGTTCCTGACAAATTCTAGATGAAAGTTTTACTATGCCACATCTTTGAAGTTCATTCATCGCGCTGTAAGGGACCTTGAAACGACGACGCGCACTCTGCGCCTCTCTAAGAAAGGGACAGCGCAACAGACGGGACGACACGCACAGGCAGTTGCACTTGTTTCGCTCGGTCGTAGCCTGGTAGCCTTGGTACTTCGCGACTAAATGAACTCCGTCGTAACACCCGTCGTGTCGACGTGCTGGATTCCCGTAAAAATGGCGCCCCGGTAATTGAGTGCGTGCCGGTTGACAACAGCTTGGCTTTGTATGCCACGCTAGGAGCAGTACGCAGAAAAAGCCAACTTTCAGGTTTAGTGCACCCCTCGTCCAGGACACCAAGAGCGCATAGGTGCGGGCGTACCTGCGTGGTGATGAGGTCCAAATAGGGCACGGATCCCCGCTTGATCAGCTCGTTGTGGCTCCCCATGTCGACCACGCGACCGGACCGCATCACTACCACGCGGTCGGCGCAGCGTATTGTCGACAGTCGCTGGGCCACGATCAGTGCCGTGCGACCTTCGCGAGCCTGCGACGAACGCACTGCTCATGAGTCTCACTCACTCCACCCATTAAAATGAATCGCTGGGCAATCCAATTTCTCCTATCCGTTGCTTCATAGTACTTACGTAACCAAGCTCTACCAGCGATATGAAGGATTGGCGGGGGCATTGGCGGTATCGGTTTTACTGCGTCAACAATAGATGCCAATGAGGCGAAATTTTCTCGTCGTTCCGTGAGAGCGGGAGAAAGGGGAACGGACGGCGCGGGGAAAGCCTCCAGAACGCTGGCGTCGTTACGGTAAGAGCTCTTCGATGTAGGGAGTTGCGAAACTCCGCCTCAAAAAACGGCCCGCACCTGGAGCCCCCCTGCGCCCCTGCTTTGGATCGTACATACGGTGGTGCCACCGCGGCCACCGCAGGCACTATCCAAAAAAAAAAAAAGCACAGCAATTATTCATACTGGCAATTTAACGTTCAACTTTATTTTAAAGGCGCATATTTTTTTTTTATTTTCGTACTTTCCGAAGTTATGCCTGGTTTATTTAAGTGCGGTTTTTTGTTGCGATAATTTCTGCGTCTGCGCAACTTCCTCGACCGCTTGGCGCTTGCGCGGGCACTCCGGCACAATATAGGTCCGACCTAAAGTACTAAATTTCCAGTTCTCACTCGACCGACATCATACTGAATGCCAAAACTAATCCAGTAGCTGATCATGTGGGTCTAAATAATCCTTTAAAGCTTGCGTAAAACCGTCGCAGAGAATTAACTTTTTTTGCCGCCCCAAGAATGCAGACGACTCGCAGCAGACGACAATGCGCAGGTGACAACGCATCTTGTACACACCGACGCAATTTTTTACTTCTCTTGATTCGAATGGATATAAAACACTTGCGTGGTTGAACAGCTTGGGCTTCTTCGGCACGAAAAATTTACGTAAGCACCCAAATACCATTTCTCGCCCAGCTCGTCGAGCGGCGAACCGCGTTGTTCGTTTATTTTGTCACCAATAGATGGCGCCCCTCTACGAGAAATTCCAAAGCAGCGAATAAATCGTGGGGCCACTTTTTGATGCATGGGCCTATAAAGAGTTTCTCAACTCCTATATCAAGTAACTCTAGTTGCGGTGGGGTAAGGGCACAGGCGGGGAGCTGCCGCTGCCTCTACGCATCTGGCGGCTCGCGCCCCCACGGCCGGGGCAGAGCGGAGGCGGTCCCCCGCTAGTAGCCCGGCCGTGCTCGCGCCACCTGTTGTGCAGCCAGTGCGGGCGGTAAAGGAATGAGGGCGACGAAATCCTGATTTGCAGAGGGCAACAAAAGGGGCGACGGCACGCAGCCAAGTCTCCGCTAAAGCGAGCGGGTGACCACTGGGACAGCGCGGTTGGCACGGTGGCACGGTGCACGTCGGGTTGCGGGCTTCTAAAGCCGGACAAAGGCCCAGCCCCAGCATCAAGTTCTTGTGGCGCACGAACCTGACACTCGTGCACATCGAAAAAACCATTTTGATGCGTAGCATTCTTTGTTGTAAGTTGTCACCGGCCAGCTGTGAAATGGGTGTACACTTTCGTGAGATAAGTCGGACACCTTAGGAAACAGCGCGAAAAACTTGCCCTCTCTCAGTCCAATTTTTTTGCGCTGTTTCCTGAGGTGTCATGTGTACCCCGCTAGCCCAAAGTCAAGCTCTATTACGCTATATGATGGTCGGCGGAATTGTTGTGCAATGAGAGGCGTTACACTTAAAAATGCTAGACGACAGTAATCCACTCTGAATCTTTCGGAGGATCATTTGATCGGTAAGAACCAAAGCGGCTAGTGGAATGCACACTGAATTGGTTTTAATATAACATTAGGATAACGCAAGCCGCATTCCTACCGGGATCGTTCCCCGAGTAACAGTTTCTGAGTTGTTCGTTTAAAATTTACACCCTCTTAGTGGACGAAACTATTGAAACAGTCCTACAATCAGGCAAAATTGTCTCCAAAACAGATAGGTGGACAAGTTGGTGCATATTTCTTCCAAAAATTAGAACACGATAAACCCGACGGCACGAAGAAGCCGGACGGGGCAAGTGGTCCCTCGCCGCTTAATTTACTGGGAGCATCGTCACATATATATACAATTATTTTCGCTGAGAGCATGCACAGCTCTGGCCACGAACAGGGACCTCGCCTGACAGGCTGTTTCGCTGTCAGAACGCCCTCCAGAACGTTCTGAGCACCCATACTTTCGGCTTCTTAATGCGTAGCATTCTTTGCCGAGTACCCAACAAGCATGAACGGGCATTTTCACGAAAATGCACGTTTCACAGAATTTATTGATTGTTAAGAAATCGGGGGAGTATTTGAAGAGTCCAACAGTCATTGGCGCACTCCCATTGGCGCACTGCCCTGGAAAGCTGCGGGGAGTTGGATACAAAGTTCAGCTCCCCATGAGGAGGAAGAGCAAAACTGATCGCGTACTCTTCTCGTGTAGGGCGGCGTGCAGCCCCAGTTCGGCTCCCGCACAAGTGAAGAGTAAACCTGTGCATCATCTCCCTCTCTCTAGTACGAAGAGTAAAATTGCAATTTCATTCTTGTCCAGTGTGTGAGTAAGCATGGAGATGCACTCCTACCATTTACGCACGCCAATTCATCATCGATGTTTTATTTGAATACGTATATAATATATAAAGCAGTTGTGCAAAAAGCGTCGCGCATTCTAAACGTGCAAAAATATGAATTCGTGTAACCATTGCTCGCAGCGTTCAGTAACATGAATGCAGCGAGCTTAACAAAACTAAAAAAACGCATATCTCGATTTGGTTTTGTTTCTTTTTTTGTTTTTCCTCTGTCATGGCTTTGATATTTAAAAAAAATTACGCCCACCTCCCCTCGCGGGAACCCTGGTGTGATGCGACGCTGAAGGGGGTTCAAGCGCAAGCAGAGAGCAACCGTCGACCGAAAGGCCGCCGGAGAGCGGCACACCGGTTATATGCGCAGCGCGCCCGAAGGAGAGGAGACCGCGGAGAGAGAGAGTAGTGCACATGCGCAGCACCGCGCGCAGCGCCGCCCACCGGCGGAGTGAGAGCGCGCTGGGCCGCACACCCGCAGATTTGAGAGAGTGGTTCGCTCTCACCTGGGCACGCGCCGGCGCCAGTGCGTCTGCCGCGGCTATGACGCAACACAATCCACTTTAATCCAATACAATCCAAGTCAAGCCAAGCCAATCCAAACAAATCGAATCCAATCCAATGCCCCTCGCGAGAGAGTGTTCGCTATCGGAGAGGAGAGGGGGAGAGTGGAAAGGCTGTGTACAACATCGGACGCACGCAGGAAGGACAGGGCCGCCGGCAAGAGATGCTCTGAGCGTCGCATCTAAAAGTTGGCAGACTATGCATCATAAAAGGTGCGCACCACGGAGGAAAGAATAATGCGCCCCGATTTCAGCAGAGCTGCGGCAATTTTGACGCACGTCGCGCGCGGCACCGTGCATGCCAAACATGCATGAGTGCGCAAAGTCCAGTATACATGAAGCGAATATGCGACGAAAAGACGACGAACAACGCCCGGCGGCGCGCGCCCGACGCCCGGCGGCGGAAATAACGTCGTCCGGCGCCGATCTAGCTGGGTCAGAAAAGTTCGTGGGCGGCGGAGCGGCGGCGAGCGGCAAACCTGTTTCCAATCTACGGGGCGCTGCAGAAGGCCGCTGTGGAGGAGTTTGATAGACGCACGCGTGTCCCGCGCCTACTCGAGCTAAAAAAACACGGATTTTAAATATGAAATCGATTGAGGAAATTGGTGTTACAAGAAGTGAAGTCCGCGCTCTTTTGATAGCTCAAGCCGCAAGCGCAACACGGTCCCGACCAAATTACCCTGGCTTATGTCGCCGAGATAGGCATGTACGGGGTTTTATTAGGTTAAATAAAGAAAATCCAGCTAGATAACTTGTATTAACAGCAACATGAGGCCCGTCTGCAAGATCGGCGTGGGGGGAACAGGCGATATCACTTCCAGGGCATCTCAAATACAGCCAAATAAAAGCAGCCAGTCGAGCCAGCCGATTCGGAGCCAGGCTTGACATACTCGATTTTGCAGTTAAGCGCCCTCTTATGGGGTGGAGTGGAGGTAGAACGCAGGTTCAATGTTTTGGGAGTCGCTGGTTTGCAGTCTCCCCAGGGACGCTCGTTTTTTTTATTATTTACCACCTTTAGCGACTTTGAGAACTGAAAACGCATATTTCAGGAGAAGAAACGCCCCTGGTCGCGCAGAATCGTCAAACGACGTACAACCCAAGCGGGAAGCTCCTTAACTGAAACTGTTTTCTGAATTGCCGACGTTGATTATGGGCATGGAGTTCGCCACACTGAGATAATCCACTCGACGACGTGTCTTCGTAGTTCAACCGATGAACATAGGGCGTCCTGCCACGGCGGATTTTCGCCGCCGAACTTCGACGTGAAAGTTCTCTCTACGCATTCTGGCCTTAAGGAGTACTGACACCAAATTTGACGCCTAAAAACGATATAATTGGCTTCAATTTTTTGTACAGATGCTTCACAGAAATTTTTTGCAGCGATCCGAGGGCCGCAATCACATCTAGAATCGAGTTTGATGGTACCGGCCGCCAGCTTCCACAAATCGGCAGCACTAGCGAAATCGCTTTCGCCGTGACGAACATCGGCCGACGCATGGGCCGACGTGTCTGGCCTGGTTCAGGGTGACGTCATATAGTCGTTTTCGGAACCGGCAAACGATATCCTGCGCGTCTGTTGTCGGTGGTATTCGTTTGGGCAGGAGACGTGGGTGTAGCTGTGTGAGCAATGCTTGTAACGTTGCGCACTTTGCGTGTTCGAAGTTCTTTTGCCTCTTCTGTTCAGGGCCGGCGCGATGGTGTTCCCCTTGCACTGGTGCCGAAAACTTCGCGGTGCCGGCACCGCGTGGTGGCGCGATGTGGGACGCGCAACCCGCGGCGACGCGGCGGTGCGCGTCGCCGAGCTCGCCCTAAGTTGATGTCGTTCATGGCAAGATCGCGGAATGCGAAGTACTACTGCTCGTGGAAGCCTCTCCGATAAAATCGACGACGACGCCAAGATACATTATTTTCACGCGACGACATGCAAGCGCTAAACGTGGACCTGAGTTCGTGCGCGGCGGCCGCAGCGGTCGCACGAACTGTCGCCCAAGACAGCGGGCACGGACGGCGTTGCTCGGTTCAGCTTGGTGTTGGGAACTTTAGGCTTAAAGAATCGTGGCGAATATTTGGTGAATTCGCCGGTAATCTGTACAACTGCGAATTGGCCATCCTTACACAACTTTCAATCCACTTCATCCCCTTTTTCGCATATAGAGCTTTATTTTGGGAGATAATTCCAGTTTCAGCGATCGGTGATCAGACATCTGCAGTGGCCTATTTTGATTCTAGCGCACAGGTGGCGCCATCTTTCGGCCCGCTTGCCGCACCGCGGTTCCGGCAGTGCTGGGTCAGAGCGCCGAACCTGCGCTGCCGGTCAGCGTAGGCTTACCATCGCGGCATATATCTGAACGCCGCTTTTAAATTCAGCGCTGATAACAACCCCTAGCACAATTTTCCCCACACTAACATCTACTTTCTCGCATGTAGAACTTCTTTCTCGCGATCAGATTGATTATAAGACTGGCGACAAGCTGTTGCTATCACGGTCTGCGTCGGTTCGAGCCGCAGTGATATTATAAAACGGACGACGGCGAAGACATCGCCGGCCTAATCGCCTGGCCAAATAAAGTTGTTCAGTCTGTCGGGTGGCAGCGACTCATCCGAGTCTCACGATTCAGACGACATGTCCACTCCGCGGGCGAGAGCGGACCATGTGCAATCGTAGCAGACGATGCGGCGAACTTCCCTGACGTCACGGGTGAGACCGTGACGTAAGGCTGGCCCGCTTGCAGACTGGCCTTCGAACGGCCATTTCCCCGCGCGGCGACCGAATTTGAAACTGGTTGCAATAAACGTGCTATAATTCATTCTATGCTGGCGGCTGACGGCTTTCGGTTCGATTTTCGTAATTACTGGGGCAATAGGTATTCTTTACAGCATGAAACCTGAAAGCGAGAAATTTCGTGTCAGTACTTCTTTAAGACGTCGACGGTGATCGCAACGATCTCTCGCGTCTACGGCGAAAACCGACACAGGCGGTATACCCGCCAAGACCGGGCGGGCGACTGACTGATCGCGCCAGACCGTGATGTTCCGGCAGCGCAAAATACAGGGCTGCGCTTAGTAAACAATGTGCTACGAACGATGTCGACTTTCAAACAGACGCTTCATGCAACATGGGAAGTTGGACCTGCCATCATCGTCATACTTGCTTCGAAACAGTGCGACGCGTGCTCGCTAACTGCTTGCATGCCTGTGCTTCAGCGATAGATCCCGACCACTCGAGCAAGCCGTATATTCGTTCGTAAATTCGTTCGTGCGTGCGTGCTGGTGCGTGCGTGCGTGAACTAGTTTTTCTTTCGGACGAATATTACAGCGGCGGCGGCGCGGAGGCCGATACCGGAACTATGTGCACTGTGTAGCGATGTGCGCGCAATTGGCCGGGGTGCATACGCGGTCTTCGCAGGCTTCGCGCCTTAAGCTTGGGATCTTTCGCTGCTATGACGCCCTTCGATTTATCTACCGGACGAAGAAACCCTGCCGGGAAGTAGGGGAAGCCATTAGTTAACCTCGTCTTCCTGTCATGTATTTAAAGAAGCAGAGTTGCTCTCTAACTTCGGTCCGCGTAAGCGGTTCGCCCTAACGTTTTCGTGACTCATTTTGACCGTTGCGTAGATTTGAGGTGAAGCTCTTGTACCCGTTGCAAACAGCATCAATTCTCGTACCATTTCGATCCCTTTGATTCGTGAAGTGTTGGTATCCTAGCCGAATGTTTTCGCAGGTAAGAAACACGGTCACGCGAATAGTGGCAGCGCTATCCTGCACTTTTAGCTCGGCTGCTACGATTAGAGTGGCTGCCGTGCAGGGGCCGGCTACCTGCACGGCTCCAAGGAATTGTGTACAGGGTGGATTAAAAGAGATGCGAACAACGGACCGCACAGCCCCCGACGCATGTCGCACCGTCTAGATACAAAGTCAGTAAACTGCGGGCATGCGCACTTCTTTGAGAGCGTTTTAGAGTGTGGCCTACATTTATGGGAAATGCTTGATCAAGAAGCGAAGCCGGTCATTTATTTTGAGGCGCCTTTTCACGCTGTGTCGCCACTGAGCAGGATATCGTTGAAGGGCATCATGCTAGCTGCAATCAATCTGCTGCCAGCTTGGCTCCCGAATATAGCAAATAACAGAATGCTCAGTGGCGACAGAGCATAAAAAGACGGCTCAAAATAAATGACCGGCGTCGCTTCTTCATCAAGCATTTCGCGTGACAGTAGGCCACACTCTCAAACACTGTGAAAGAACTGCCCATGCGCGCAGTTTACTGACAGTGCAGCCAGACGGTGCGGCATGCGTCGGAGGCTGTGTGCTCCGTTGTTCACATTCTTTTAATCCACCCTGTACAATAGGCTGGGCTGTAGGAGCGCATGTAGCGCGTGTGCGTTACTAAAATTACAGTGTTAGTGTGACCACCGCGTGTACACCACCAGACTGAAATTTTGTCCACGCAGGTTTTTTGCGTTTTGATTGAGGGCACTATGGACGGAAATGAGACGTTACGTCCCGCACTGATAAGGGGTAACAACATGCATCTACGGCGATGAGCGACGCGAGAAACTTATCTCAATTGGTACAGCAAAGAGGCGTTGAGGTTGGGCGACACAGAAAAGCGAAAGTTTTTTACACAGGCCGGCGGCGGCGGCGACTGAGGCAGACGACGGGCTGTCTCCGTCACGGGCTTTTCCCCGCCAGAAGCAGCCCACAAGCCAGCGGCAGCGACGAGGACGGAGGGAATTGGCGGCAATGCATTATTTTTTTTTTTCGCTTGTGCTGTCGCCGACACTGTTTGTTGTACCGCTTACGTTACGTTTTTCGCGTCGCTCGTCGCCGTCGCTGCATGTGGTTACCCCTTTAATGTTCGAGCGTTCTGATCATTCAATAACGAGCCTATTGGTTATCATAAAATTTTGCGCTCTGCAGCGTGTGCGCAACGAAGCGCACTCGTGAATGAAGAAAACAGTAACTATGTGACCCAATAGCAAATTTTGTACACTGAACTTGTGAACGTATAATAATAGGCCGTACGTTTCAAGTCGGCTGACGACGACAAAATTCAATTCAAATTAATCAGGGACTATAACCTGACACGAAGAGTTATCTGCACATAAATTTTGTGCAATGATTTCATATCGGGAACGATAGCGGGGTAAACAATGAAAGCTACGGACAAGTAAACATAAAAGCACTAATGAGTTTGGCGCGCAGTGCCTAGGCAGACAGAGCTGTAAGACGCGCTGTCTGATATGACATTGGCCAACTGGCACAAGGGGGGTGGCTGCATCCAAGGTAACTGCACATTCGCATCTAGACTGGTGACCACGCCAAGCAGTACTGCATTCCAATACGGGCTCACTGCGTGCTGTCGGCGCAAAAACCAAGCCATCACCCACTAAACTTCATTTACCGTTGTTCAACATCGTCAATGTTTTTTTTTTTCATTGTAGAAGTAATCTTTGCTGTCCCCCTCTTTCTGCCTATGTAGGAACAAGGGGAAGACGCTACTTGGCCGAAAATTTGTTTGAGAGAGAGCCCCGAGGTGTCAGCAGGAGTGGCTGTCGCAATTCGAGACACTTCTCCTCACAGCCTTGGACATCGGGGATGGGTTCCCATCGCTGCTGTCTGTGCTTTGGCTGTTCAGTGTGTAATACGCTTCAAAGGGGAAGCGAAAGGCACCATCTTGCTTCCGGAGACGTTACTTCGGCAGAAGCCCAGTGCCCTTGTCCGTGCAGTTCTGAAGGCCGCCACCAGCATTATGAAGCAGTCAGCTCGAACGTGTTTGTTTTTAATACCATCTGATGCCTTTTTAATCTTACTAGCACATCAGCAGTTGAGAACCACCCCACTAAAAAACCCAGTGACAATGTTTCCTGCGGTTTCCTGCGGTTTTGACCAACAGATATCTGTTGCAGAGTTTCTGTGTCAACGTCTTTTTATCTTGGTGTTGATGGCATCTTCTAGTGCGTTGATAGTAATCCAAGCTGAATTGTTTTAGTTTCCAGATTTCGTTTCGCAAAATTTATTTGTAAATGTTTCTAATGTGTCCTAAATAAGAGCTGACTTTCCAGTCCGTGTGAAGACTCACCGAGGTACTAAGGCCATTTTATTTTATTTTATTACTGTTAACTATTCTCCCACTGCTGCATTTCTACTGATACGTTTCGTGCTAATGCCAGCACCTTTTTATTTCTGGGTTTTAATGTTATTTCATTCTCTTAATTCAACGTTTGTAGTTTGAGCGTTTTCAGGTGCTTTGCTGCATTTGTTTTGTGAATTTTTCCTAAATGTGTACTGAATGGGAGCTGCGTCTCCTTCTGTGTGAATGTGGAGTCGGAACCGTTTTTTATGCTGTGATATTTTAATTCCAAATAAATTGCTTTTTGTGTGAAATTGCAGAATGTACCGATTGTTGCGATATTTTGATGGAAAATAAAGTCTGAGCTTGTTTTTCCTAATTTTCCATGTTTTAAAATAGCTTGTCCTTTTCTGTTTGCTTGTAACCGTCTTACAGTACCGTCGTGGGGACGGGGGAGGTCAGTAGCAGGCGCAGCGAAAACACGACCCTGGTTTGCGGGGAATATCAGAATGCTGTCCAAGTGAGGGTAGTAGTACCCTTGTGCAGTAGCCAGTAACGACTCAGCCAATAGAGATTATTCACGCCTAAAGGGAGTGACGCAACGCTGCCTTGGAGATGGTATTGAAATTCCCATACAGGATTCAGGCACTCCGCCTCGAAATCAGCAAGTAAATCCCACGAGGAGTATTTCGCCTCTCGTTTTGACGGCCATGCGCCACTCCAGGAAGAGTAGCCCAATGCTTCAAAAGGGAGTGAAATATGGGACAAAAGTTTTTACACCAAGAAAGAGCCCCCAGCACTCCTCGGCTTCTTAGAGTGTAGGGTTTAATGCGCCGACGCACTGCAGGCGATGAGGCGCGCCGTAGTGGAGAGCTCCGGATTAATTTTAACCACCTGGCGATCTGTAACGTGCGCCGATATCTCGTAAATACGGACGTTTTTCTTTTCGTCTCCATCAGAAAAGCGGCCGAAACCACGTCCTCGTGCTCAGCAGCACAACACCTTAGCCACTGAGACACCGCGACGGGTCGTTTGGCAGAATTACAACCTTCTGTAGTTATAACAGTGTACATGGAGATAAATCGTCGAAGAGAATTGTTAAAAACAAAAAAGACGAAAAAGAGAAGATACAAAATTTTCACAAAAGTGATCTGACAAAATAAACAATACGTGTGCTACACATCTCCCCTAATATTTAAGAATAAACCAAAAAGCCGCAACAACGTCCACAACGCGAATGAAAAATGGGACAAATACCTATAAACCGTATAACGTCCTGTATTGCTACAAAAATGAAGTTTTGGCAAAGAAACGCCTGCAATCTTTATAATTCCGAACTGAAGAAAACTGGTAGAAAAGCATTGAAAAACAAAAACAAAAAGAGAGAACATAAAATTTTGAAATCAATTATGCGCTTTATGAATCTCGTCCCCGAAACCAAGAATGAACAGAAAGTCCCTAAAAAACGCTTGCAATTTCAATAAAAAATGGCGCAAATGGTGCGATACTTGTAATCCGTGCCTTCCCAAAAAATGCCGATTTTGCGCAAAGAACACCAACAATGGTTATAATTGCGAAGGTGAAGATACTTGGTCGAAGAGGGTTTCGAAAAACCAAAACTAGAAATAAATAAGAACAAAATTTTCACAGAAATGATATTACAAAATGAAAAACATGAATTTTCCAAAACGAAGTAAAGAGTTCATATGGGCGCGTTCGAAGCGACGCTTGTAGTGCGTGCGCAATTTCGACTCCGTGGACGAGGACACACGCGTGGCCCTTTTTACTGCAAAGTAGTCGATGTGCGAGTCCAGTTTTGATTCTGGTGAAGCCGCTTTACCCGGAACCGCTCCGGCATTCCTTCTCGCCACCGCCGACCCCTTTTTTCACGATGCCTAATTCATTGGTTGCGCAATCCGCAATAATGGTGCCGCCGTTATCAGCCGCAACGGCGTTGGCGCCGCTATCAGATGACTGCGGAGAATAAACAGACGCGTGAGTGGGCCCGAAATTGCCCGGAAGCCCCTGCAGCTGAACATGTAGCCGCGTGCGCCTCAAATTCCATCTCGCCGAGTAGCAGCGAATCCCACCCGCATGGAGACCAACTTGCCGGCTGGGAACGCCGGCGTGAGCTAGTAATTGTTGCTGAACTTGAAGGGCTTTCCGCGTGACATTTTCGCCAGTGCTCTTCTGCCTGACCATTACGAGTTGCCGGTTCACGCGTGCACAGGTTGGGGATGGAAGGACGGGGACGTGGACGCACATCCAGGATTTATGCTGCTGCCGATGACATGCTCGTTGTGTTGGTGGAACATTTAAAGGGACGCTGAAGTGATTTGTAAACATTGTAGGGTTACTAGCGCAAATTGTAGTCCGGAGCCAAGAGGCCACCTTTCTACCACTCTGAGTGCGTTTACGCGAATGTATTTAGTAGAAAAATCAATTCAAAAATGCTGTCCTCCTCTCTGCATCCTCGCCCATTTTCTGTGGCGTTTCCGTGTGACGTCAGGAGGAAATGACTTGGCTTGACTGCGCTACTGCACGGCTCGCCGACCTTGATACAGAGTCAGTCGGCCCAGAGTTAAGTCCGCCGGTTGCCGACGGGTCGTCGCAATTCGTTCGCTCAGTTGAATTTAAGCCACAACGCGTTTGTGAATGGATGAAAGTGCCTTTCTTTAGTGTGTTAGTTTGTACACTTTATCAAGCTCCAAGTCCAGGTCGCTCCACACAAGCGCTGCACAAGTGCACATGCGACGCTTCGCTGACTGGTACGCTATAGTAGGAAAATCTAAGGCCACTTGAAGGCGTGAGAAGTCAGTGAAGTCAATATAGGTACCAAGGAAATAAAATAAACTAAAACTTTTACTGTACAGCGTAAAACTAGGGAGCAGGAAGTACTATTTTGAGCTGGGTGAACAAGCACAGCAGTCAGCAGCACGACTACGCATCTGCGAACGCTTTTCCGTCTAAGAAATGCAATTGCTAGACGTGCGATATTGTGGAAATTTGGGGGACGCTTACTGCACGAGCGCCTACAACAAATAGTCACCTAAGGTGCTCGAAATGCTAAAACTAAATAATAGTGTAAACTGGTTATACATTATATGCCTCATTTTTTCCGAGCCCACTCGGCCGTGGCCGAGTGGGCTCGAGTGCTAGGTATGTTATTTTGCAAGTTGCAAGTTCGAATCCCGTGCTAAGCAACGTGCTAAGAAACCCCTGCTCCCTTACGCATCAAGCAAGGTATAGCTTTTTCATCCCTCAAAGCTACTCTAACGAAGTCGTGCCAACACAGCATTCCAGAAAGCTTTCAACAGCAAGTTTACCGGCTACAATGCGCACGTTTCCCACGTCATGTACTCTATCGCGCATGTGAAAAAAAACTTGCCCCAATCCACCCTGTGAATGGGGTTGGAAAGCAAAGCTGTAAACGGCACCGACAACATTACCCAGTGCGACGTCACTTAAATTCACTCACGTCGCTGTAAAAATAGTGAAACCAGAGAGAAGTGAAAGGCACTTAACCACACACTCTATTACTTCAGAGATATTCTTGGTAAGGTTAAATCATGATGATGCATGAACGGTGGTTGGTTGAGTTGTATTGGACATTAGTGGAAATTTTTCTAAAGGAAGCTCGAACCGCGTTTTAGACGATCTCACTTCTCCATCTCTGCCGCCGCGGACGGAGGTACGAGATCGGCGTCCGAGACGGTGGAGGAGGACGAGAAGAAGGAGGAGGAGGAAGAAGAAGAAGAAGAAGAAGAAGAAGAAGAAGAAGAAGAAACGAGGAGGAGCAGGAGGAGGAGGAGGTACTTCAATTCAGATTTCTGAACGGCCAAAGTGTGGCCCAGGGGAGTGGTTCTTTCTTCCCTGGAGCCCATATGGAGTCCGCGCCGCCTGTGGTCTGTCCACCAACTGAATCTGGGTAGGCAGACAGGGGCGGGACAGCAGCATCTCCCATTTCCCTCGTTGGGTAGTTGACGGACAGAGAGGAGGGTGCTCAGTGCTAAAGTCGCACACCCGATTATGTGGCGGAGTGGTCCTACTTCTCAGCAATATTTTCATTCAGCGTCGTAGCGATTCGGGTGCATTAAGTGAAGACGCGTCGTGTGTGTTGGTAGGAGCCGGATTGTATGTGCCGTAGGGTAGTTTGTTTTTCTCTGGAAAGGTCAGGGTAAGGCAAAGGTAGGGTCTGTCTCTGAAGGCGATAATGCTGGGTTATATCCCTGAACGAGACAAGAGGGTGACTGTCGTCGTGCAGGTCCACAGCACGAGGGTAAAAGTGCAGGCTTGTTAGTGGGCGTATTCGTGGCCCTCCATTAAAGCGGGAGCGGGTGTCCGGATGAGCTGAATGGAACAGTTTGGGGAGTGGGTTTTTAACACACGCAGTGCACGTCCAGACACCCAACCCGACTGTTAATTGCGGTAGGCTTGTTGGGAATCGGTTACTACCTTCGAACCCCTGGTTGAGTGAGAGCCAAGGCGATGGCTGCCTCTTCTGCTGTCATCATACCTTGGGTCTTGAGTGAGGCACACGCAAGGAGGTTGGTTCTGGAGGTAGCCACGATGATGGCGTTGCTACCTCGATGTTCGCAGGCGTCAGTGTAGATAACTGCATGATCCCCATCGAGGGTGGTGTTGAGAGCTTGAGCCCGTGCTTGTCAGCGACCTTCATCGTGTGAGGGGTTCACATTTCTAAGCAAAGGGACCATCTTTAGTTCTTGTCGCCAAGTGTGCGGGAGTACATCAAGCGGAGTGACATTCTGTGCTACCCAGCCAATCTGGTGAAGGATTCGGTGACCCACCACAGTTCTGCTCATTTGGAGCCTCTAGTTAGAAAGATAGCCCTCCTTTGGAGCCGTGTTTTGGAGCCCCGTGCTAAGCAGTCTCTCTGTGGACGCACTCATGGGAAGACCAATGGCCTGCTCAACCGCCTTTCTAATCATTATATAAAGCATCTGTAGAAACTTTCGTATCATCATCGCAGTTGCACCGATGACATCATCACCATCGGTGCCGATGATCACGCGGGTGGCTAGCTCGAGGTGCTTCTTCCTTCTAATAATCGCCATTAAAGCTAGCGATCTCCACGGTCGCCTCTCTCTGCATGGAGGTCATTGTCCCTCGGGGTTAGGTTCCCACATTTTGGTGCCGTGAAACCCGGGAATCGACGTCGGAGACGACGAGCAGTGGGATCGCTACCTTATTACGACGACTCCTGCTCCAGCGGACCAGATCCTTGGGGCCCACGATGACCTCCATTGAAAGAAAGCTACGGCGATGAAACACGCTGCGGGAGAAGCTGGATGACATCGTTCGGAACGTCGAAGAGGGCCTCCGCAGTGGACACCTTACCACACAGATGGACATGACTATTTCTCTGGAGCGGATCGAATTCCTCTTTCGACAGATCCAAAAGCTCGACGAGGATATTTACCTCGACACCACCGACGACCTCGTTACAGCGGAGACATCCGAAGAAGCAGCCTTCAACGACAAAATTGTACACATTATGGCGGAGCTTCGCTTTCGGTTCCGAGATCATCTGAGTGGTGAGTCCGGTATTACACCTTCTCAGGCAAGCTCACCCCACTCTGGGACAGTAGCCACGCGAGCGAAGCTTCCAACCCTGGAATTGACTAAATTCGATGGCGATCGACGAAAATGGCTCCAATTCTGGAACCAGTTTGAGAGTACGATTCATACGAACCCCGAACTTAAACCTACGGAGAAATTCCAGTATTTAATCAATCTTTTAACCGGAAAGGCTGCTTCCGCAGTATCAGGAATGCCTCCGACAGAGGAATGCTACAAGGACGCTGTGGCGCTGTTGAAACAACGGTTCGGAGATCAGACGCTCCTTGTACGAGATCATCTGCAAGCCCTGATCGAATTAAAACCGGTCGCTTCATCGTCAGGCGTGGAGAGATTGCGGAGACTCTATGACGAGGTTCAAGTTCACTGCCGAAGCCTAAAAGCACTCGGAACGAGCCCTACAACGTACTGCTCTATGCTACGAGAAATTCTACTCCGGACGCTACCAAGAGATCTGGTACTTTGATTTCATCAGTGGTCGAAGATTCCTGTGGCAAATACTCCGAATGATGATTCTTCGATACAAACTACCATCCACGAGAGAAACTTCGAACAGCTTATGACATTTCTGGGGCAAGAACTTGAATGTTGGGAAGCGATTGTGCCAGCTGGGTTAAGACACGAGCTCAGCGATGCGAATTCGGAACAGCAGCATGCAAGTCCCCAACTGCCTTCCGTAGCATCTCTTCATTGCGCTACACGTGGGAGGAAGAAGTGCATCTTCTGTTCTTCCTCGCACAACGCAGCTTCTTGCTCCTCTCAGTCCATAACTTTAGAAGAGAAGAAGGCGTGTCTTACTCGACAGGGACGCTTCTTCCGTTGCTTGATGCAAGGGCACATTGCTAGGCAATGCAGGAGAAAAATCACCTGCCAGCACTGCTTGCGGCGGCACGCTTCTTCGTTGTGTTACGAAGACCAACGGAATGAAGTTTGCGAGAGTGTCACCAGAACTCCAATCCAGCTGATGTCCAGAGAAAGAAAATCCGTGGTACTCCTCCAAACGCTGACCGCCAACGTGTCAGGACCGACGAGGAAGTTAAATGGCAGAATTCTTCTCGGTGGAGGCAGTCAACGCAGCTTTATAACGACTGATTTCTCAAAGAAGCTGGGTTGCGAGTCTACCGGAAAAGAAACCCTCACCGTAGGAGTATTTGGTGGAAAGGAAATCACAGAAACTTTCAGTAGAGTGAGAATACACCTGAATAACCTGACAACCAACTCTACCGTATTGACAATAGAAGCGCTTGAGGTGAAATTGATTTCAAACCAGTTGATTCCGTTTCCAGACGAAACTTTGATTGGAGTTCTGAGAAAGAAGTTCATCGACACTGCAAGTCTCTAGCGTGAGCACGGGGATGAAAGCGACGGCACTATCCTAATTGGATCAGATTTTTATTGGGATGTTGTTACAGGAAACATTCAAAGTTTAGGACGTAATCTCACAGCCATCGAGACGAGGCTTGGATGGACCATACACGGACTAGTCAAGCAACCACCCCCAAGAGGAGAGCATTGCTCCAACATCGTAGCGCTCCATACACTCATTGAGCAGTCCGAAGTGATACCATCGCTTGAACACGGGTTGGAGATGAAAAGTATTGTGACCAAGGACAAAGCATCGACTCATCGAGATGACTCCGTTATGTCTAGACTTGAGGAACCCATCTCGAGCAAGGATTGCCGACGCAAGGTTACTGTTCCCTGGAAAAAGGATGCAGACTTTCCGGACAACCTTCCAGTTTCCGAGGGAAGACTCGACCACCTCTGTGACCCCACACGCGGATCGACATCTAAGAGATTGATAAAGTTAGGGAGAACGCGGAAAGGACCTTTGCAGGAAATTTGTTGGAGTCGGAGAAGGGTATACTCGCAAGAACTTCTCCCTGAAAGCGAGAACCTTCAAAAGGCATCCGACAAGCTAAAAACAGGATCGACTGTGCTCGACAACGGTGATATTGATCTACGCGTGTTTTGGACTCTGGTTGGCAACGATAGGCCGCTAAAACAAATTTAGTGGGCATGGCGAAATGCACCAAGCAGCAATGCTGACCAAGTTCTGTCACTTCGTTATGCAGGCAGTCCTTCTCGGAGGCTTGTTCTTCGAGCCCGCCAGCTATCAAGAGCCCGTCTTTCCCCCGGTAATCAACTTATCTCAGCGAGCCACACCATTAATCACAACTGGACCAGTGCACGTGTGGTTCAACTTCCCTGCCGTCACCGGCGACATGGCGCTACGCTCTGTGAAGTCATCATCGTTGGTATCTATAAACTCCGGCCCTCAACGGTTCAACTTCAGTGGGCATGGCGAAATGCACCAAGCAGCAATGCTGACCAAGTTCTGTCACTTCGTTATGCAGGTTGGTTGTACGCATTCTTCTGTTTGTTCAAGCAACAGGTTCTTGGTTGTGCCATGCCCACGCACCTGCCTCGGTATTTTATACGACTGTTTTTTTGTGTGCAAACTTATGCTCTGTGGCGATATTGAGTCAAACCCTGGACCCGACATTCAAGAAATGCTAGATAAGGTTTTGGAAGGGCAGAAAGAAATTATGAAGAGTATCTCTGATATAAACTCGGAACAAACCGCCCAACGGGCAACATTAACAGCTGTCCTTCAAAAAGTATCTAACCTAGAAACCCTTCTTAACACCATGAACAAATCTACTTGCAAGATCGATAACTTTGATACAAGTTTAAATGTACTAAAAACATCGGTAGCCGATCAGTCGGAGAAGATAGTCGATATTGAAGACCGTAGTCGGCGATCAAACCTAATAGTGTACGGCCTCATTGAAAAACCGAACGAAACTGAGGATGTCTTAAGAAAAGAAGTAGTGGATGAACTATTTTGTAAAAAACTTAATGTATCCTGCAACTCGATTGGTCGTATACATAGACTTGGTAGACAAGCTGGAAATCGTCCTGTAATCATGTATCTTCAGGACTTCAAGGAAAAACAAGAAATATTAAAAAACGCCCAAAAACTCAAAGGAACTGAAATCTTCATTCAAAACGATTACTCCCATTGCACTTTGCGTCGACGTAAACTGCTGTGGGATAGTGGAAAAATTGCCAAAGCAAATGGGAAAAAGCCATATCTTGTACACGATAAGTTACGGATTGATGACGACACTTTTATGTGGGACGACAGCAAGAACATGCGCGTGAAGGTTTTAACCGTTCCAAAGCCGACACCAGTTTCAAGCACATCCCAACCGACAGTTAGTGCATGACAAGCCCCTCGCCGATGTAATCAAAATTTGCGCCTCCTTAATATTAATGCTCAAAGCATTGTTAACAAAACTGTAGAACTCGAAAGTATCTTGTTAGCCTACGCACCCCACATCACCTTTCTTACGGAAACTTGGTTAAGCGATAATCATTCTGATGAAGATATAGTACCGGAAAACTACAAAATAATTAGACGACATAGACCGTATCGCGGCGGTGGTGTCGCTGTTTTCTTGAATACTCGCACATCCACTATTCTTTTAGATCAAATAGAAGATCATGAAAGCTTATGCCTACAGTTAAACGTCTTTGGAAATACAATTATCTTAATTGCCGTTTACCGTCCCCCGTCTTCAGAAGTAGAATTTTTAACCAAACTTTATGATTAATTCCAAAAACCACTTGATTATTGCCGGTGATTTTAATCTCCCGATCATCAACTGGGCTAAGTTACGCTCTCCATGTTTTAGCGATCAAGTTGTTTTTGACATTATGTTGGCATGCGATCTTGATCAAGCAGTAGGAACTCCAACACGCGTTCAGGAAAATGCGGCATCCATTCTTGATCTCGTTTTTCATAGTAAAAGTTTCTCCAATGTATATGTATCTGTAGAAGACGGCCTGTCCGACCAAAAGCTTGTCCTTTTCACATGTTCTGTAGTAGATCTATCTGATCAGGTGCCCTTACAGCGAAAAATGTTTAAAGACTTTAGTAGGGCCAATGATGAATTTATTCTCGACTATCTTGATTTGTCTTTCGACGGTTTTTCAGGCAATGATGCTAATTATCAGCGGAAAAAGTTCCGGTCGCTGTGTGAGTTTTGCGTCGAAAACTTCATCCCAAACAAAGCTAAAACGTCAAACCGCAGAAACCCTTGGATAACCAGAGAAATTATTCATTTAACGCGTAAGGTTAAGAAAACGAAAAGGCGGCAGCCGAAAGGCCCGCTGCTTCAGAAGTTAAAAGATTCACTTGCTAATAATATACGCGCAGCTAAACTCCATTACTTCTCGGTGACCCTGCCACAGTTCCTAAAAAGTGATCCGGCGAAATTCTGGCGCAAGCTTCAGCCTAACAAACAAAAATCAGTCGAATGTGTTAAGCTCGTAGATGAGATTATTCGAGATTCTAAGGAAATCGCGATTGAATTTAACCGCTATTTCCACTCAGTGTTTTCTGACCCGTCCGTGTGTGCCAATTCAAATGATAACTGTATTATGGTTGATCCAGATTTCATAACATTTGAAGGCGTATTTTCCATGCTCCTTAATATCAAATCTAAATCGTCATGTGGCCCAGACAATATTCCTAATGTATTTCTTCGTCGCTACGCTGAGTCACTCGCACGTTTCCAGGTTGTAATTTTTCTCTCGTCCTTATCGCAAGGCATTGTCCCAAAAGATTGGCTCATCGCCCCGGTGGTCCCAATGTTTAAAAAAGGAGACAATGTCATCGTAACAAACTATAGGCCCATATCACTAACAGTGTCATGTTGTAAAATCATGGAGCACATTATTTCGAATTACATTTTAAACTGTTTAGATGAGCGTAATATTCTGTCATCATTTCAGCATGGGTTCCGTAAGGGCCTTTCTACCACTACTCAGCTTATTACTTCTATTCATTCCTTCTCTGCTGTAATTGACAAATCAGGCCAAACCGACCTAGTTTTCATAGACTTCAGCAAAGCTTTCGACAGAATTTCCCATTCAAAGTTAATTTTCAAGCTTAATTTACTGGGTCTTCCATCTACCATCGTAAACTGGATAAAACCTTACCTGCATTCCCGCGTTCAATTTGTAGATATAAATGGTTCTCATTCAGACTTCCTTCCTGTTAATTCCGGCGTGCCCCAGGGAAGTGTTCTGGGACCGTTACTTTTCCTGATTTATATTAACGATGTAGCATCATGTGTTAAAGACGGCGTTGAAATACGATTATTTGCAGATGACTGTTTGTTATCCAGCACAATAAATTCTTCTAATGATCAGCGAATTCTAAACGATAGCCTTGACGCAATAAATAATTGGTGCGACCTTTGGGACATGAAACTAAATACTGAGAAAACCGTATTTATGCGTATTACTAACAAAAAGCAACCATATGAACATCAGTACACAATCAATGGTCTTCCTATTTAGTGAACCGATAGCTTTAAATATCTTGGCGTTACAATTACTAGTAATCTAACATGGTCCTCCCACATTCTTAAAGTACGCGCCTCAGCACGACGAAAACTAGGCTTACTAAGACATAAACTGAAAAACTCGCCTGCGAACATAAAGCTTTTTTGCGTATAACACAATAGTACGACCATGCCTTGAATACGCATGCGTAGTCTGGGATCCACATATCTAAAAAAGACATTGACAATCTCGAAAAAATTCAAAGGTTAGCCGTCCGCTTCATTTACAACCGATACCACCGTCATGACTCCCCAACAGAACTAATAAAATAAATAAAATCCCAACTTTGGAATCTCGACGCAAAATGAATAGGCTAAAATTTCTTTTCCAATTATCACACTGGAATATCAGACTCGAAACATCGGCCTTCCTGACTCCGTTATCATCGCGTCCCAACAGGAATTACCATTCTGCAAAGTTCACGCCTATCACAGCGCGCACTAATAATTTTAAGTATTCTTTTTTTCCTCGCACTATAACCGACTGGAATAACCTCTCGCATGAAATTCTTTCATCCGATAATGTGCTGAAATATATTGATAAAATGTTTAACTTGTAAATTTTGTATTATTAATTCACAGTGTTTTTCAAAATAATTTTGTATTGTCCTGTTTATTGTTTTTACCTCGCTAAAGATTGTATAATTGGTCTAACGGCACTGTAACACCCCCACTCCTGCTTGGGCCCATTTTGTGCACTGCGGTATTGTATAAATAAATAAAGTTCCTAAGCACTTCGTGGGTTTCCGAATGTACCGATCAAAAGCTGAAAAGTGCAGCGCCTCGGACTACTGGAAGGGGACTGACCGGTCTTCTCAGTGGGGAGGGGGGGGGGGGAAGATGTAGAAACTTTCGTATCATCATCGCAGTTGCACCGATGACATCATCACCATCGGTGCCGATGTGATCACGCGGGTGGCTAGCTCGAGGTGCTTCTTCCTTCTCATAATCGCCATTAAAGCTAGCGATCTCCACGGTCGCCCCTCTCTGCATGGAGGTCATTGTCCCTGGGGCATAGGTTCACACATTTTCCACAGCATCTCTATGTCCTCCTTGCTGAGAAGAAGACAGGGGGTTGACGTAATTAATTCTCGAGAGGACAAAGGCTTCGATTAAGGTATGAGGTTCCTTGAGGCCTCGCTTTGTGGTGGCAACTCGCCTGATCATGTGCATGATTTGATGAATGCTGTGTTTGAGGAGCTGCAAGGATACGTCACTCTTGGTGTTGGCCTGGAGATGTAGGCCCTGGATCTTGATGCTGGAGCTTGGAATGATGGCCTGACCATCAAGGAGTATTTGAATGCGTTCATTGATGTGTCGCTTGGCGTGAGGGCGGACGAGGAGGAGCTGTGATTTTTCACGCGAAAACTGGACGCCACAGGCTTTAGGACATTCTCGTACTAGAAGTGAGATGCCATGCGTTAGTGTGAGCTTCCTTTAATTTTCGTAACTCCTAGCACACGCGCAAGGCGCGCACAGGGCCGATTGACGTGCCGTGGACGGAGCGAACAGCGGCGCGTGAGGTCCCGTGACGCTATCACGTGGCATTCAGCGAGAATGCAGGGGGCAAACCAGTGGATGTGTTTGGTGAGTCCACCACCTGTCTTCCCCGTCTCCGAGTAGTCTCGTAGCTAAATCGATGAGACAACGGGCTCTCGCTTTCTTACTGGTTAGATTCCTGGTGGTGCCAGTAAATTCTTTTATTTGTTAGCGGGAGTTTTCTGTTGACACCAATGGTCGCCAAAGACCCCTTGGGGGGTTGAGGTACAAAGGTTTGCTTTAAAACTGGTTAGGCGCCTCCCGGCCTCGGATCTTAACCTACGCTCTGTTCCCTGAAGTGAAGCCTGAACGGTTTGCTGTTGTTCCCTACGCACATAGGTTGTCCCATGGGCTAAACATTTAGCGCAGCTCTATGGTGTTGGTGTGGTTTTTTCTGCTCCACATTAGCTTACCAAGATGTGTGCTCAAGTGCGCAGCCGCGCAGAGGGCATTCGCACAGAAAGTAGCTGTGGTGTGAAACACAGACCAAGGTTTGTTCCTGTGCAAAACGGGTATAGATTTGTCGGCTTCCTCTGTCTTGCGGCAAGAGCTACGTAGGTCAGAGTGGCCCATGTGTCAACACTCGCCTAGGCGAGCATAGAAGGTCGCTAAGAGCGACCACTGCCGCGCATGCGGCTGCTATCATTTGCTAAAAGAAACAACTGTTCTTTTCCTACACGCCAGGAAGACAGGACGGGAAATTATTGAAACGTTTCACATCAGGAAATTGGTGGCTAAATGTGTAAGCCAAACGTCGATTGCGCTGTGTGACAAAGAATATGCGGACTGGGCTATCACGTGCCGTTATTCTTGATGTTCCGATGTTTTGTATAGCTGTTATCAGCCCGGCGTGACGCTCTCTTCATTCTTCATGAGTTTCATGTTAAGGTGTTGAGTGCTGACGATGTGGGAGAGGGGGTACGAGGGAGTGTGTTGGATTTGAATGTTTTGATTTTCTCTCTCTCTCTCTTCTGTTGTAAACGTTTATTTTCCGCACGCATCACGTGAATAAACTAGTTGTGAGTCAGCGCTCGTCGTCCTGTCCGTTCCCTTCGTCCACGTCTTTTTTCGCGCTGTTGCCCAGAATGACCAGGGGGGCGATTTCGTAATTGAACTCAGTCACTTGGCGTACGACACGGTAGGGGCCGTAGTACCTGCTAGAAGCTTGGCCGAACACCCTACGCGGCGTTCAGGGCACCGGAGCCGCACCAGGCATCTAGGTGCAATGTGGCGGGTGCTGTGGCGGCAGTCGTAGCCATCCTTTTGAGAGCGCTGGGACGAAGCGATTCTGACGCGAGCAATGTTGCGGGCATAGTCAGCGCGGGCGATGGCGTCTTGTGCATATACTGAAGGTGGCATAGGGTGCTGGAAAAAAGTGTCCAGCGGTAACGTCGGCTGTCAGTAGAATAGGAGGTAGAAGGGAGATACTCCGGCGGCGGCGCGGCGAGTTGTAGGCAAACGTTATGTAAGACAAGGGAATGTCCCAGTCACCATGGTCGTCAGAAACGTACATAGAAAGCATATCTGTTAAAGTCCGGTTAAGGCGCTCTGTGAGGCCGTTGGTTTGAGGGTGGTAAGCGGTAGTGACCTTGTGAACTGTTGCGCAGGAGCGGAGGATGTCGTCGACTACTCGGGAAATACAGTATCGTCCACGGTCTGTCAGTAGCTGGTGAGGAGCACCGTGGTGTAAGATGACGTCGTGCAGGAGTAAATCGGCGACATCGGTTGCGCAGCTGGTTGAAAGATCCCGCGTGATTGCGTATCGTGTCGCATCATCGGTGGCCACTTCAATCCACTTATTGCCGTTCGCAGACCGGGGAAAGGGACCGAGGAGATATAAACCAACTCGGAAGAATGGCTCAATAGGTATATCGAGCGGCTGAAGAAGACCGGCGGGTAGCTTGGTAGGCACTTTTCTGCGTTGGCACATGTCACACGCGACAACGTAACGGCGAATCGAGCTGTAAAGCTACGGCCAGAACAAGTCTGCCAGCTGTTGGAAGGTCGTGGAGCTGCCGGAGAAATCTGAACGAAGGTGCTCAGGTACTACAGGAAGCAGATTAGAACCACCCGGGCGGACATTGGACAATAGAGGACGCCATCCTTCATTTGGACAACCGCAGTGAAGGGTCGGAAAGGGCAGCGTTTTAAGCGGTCCATGATCCTGCTCGAGGAGGCATCAAGACGCTGCCCAGCAGCAAGGTGTTCAAAAGAGGTAATAGACAAAACCGAGGTAGCGGGTGAGTCGGAACATGTGGGATCTGGAGGCTCGACTGGGTAGCGTGATTGACAGTCAGCGTCTGGATGTAGACGACCGGATTTATAGACTACAGAATAGGAGTATTCCTGCAGTCGCAGAGCCCAGTGCCCGAGGCGTCCGGTAGGGTCTTTAAAGGATGCAAGCCAGCATAGCGCGTGGTGATCTGTTACGACGGAAAATTGTCGACCGAAATTTGACGACAGCCCACACTAGGGCAACACTCTCCCTTTCTGTAATAGAATAATTTCGTTCAGCTGGTGTAAGCAGGCGGCTTGCGTAGGCAGTAACGCAGTCGTGGCCGGATTGGCGTTGAACCAAGTCGGCTACTATGCCGTGACCACTAGTGTCAGTCCGTACTTCCGGGGGAGCGGTCAAATCGAAGTGAGCTAAAATGGGCGAAGTTGTGAGGAGAGATATCATGGTCCTGAAAGAACGAGCTTGCTCACTGCCCCACGAAAAGACAGAATCCTTTTTGAGAAGGTCGCTGAGCGGGCGGGCGATATCAGCGAAGCCTCGGATGAAGAGACGGAAACAGGAGCACAGGCTCACAAATCTTCGAACATCGTTCGATGACCGGGGTACCGGAAAATCTCTAACCACGTTCGATCTTGTCGGGGTCAGGCTTCGCTACATTAGCGTCGACAAGGTGGCCCAAGATGGTTAGTTCGCTCGTGACGAATTGACATTTCGCGGAGTTAAGTTGTAGATTCGCCTGACGGACAAAAGCAAGGATTTCGGACAGGTGATGGAGATGAGCCTCGGACGATGGAGAAAAGATAATGATGTCATCGAGGTAGCACAGGCGTGTGGACCATTTCAATCCTCGCAGGAGGGAGTCCATCATGCGTTCGAAGGTAGCTAGTGCGTTGCATAGACCGAAAGGTATAACCTTGAATTGATATAAGCCGTCTGGGGTGACAAACGCGGTCTTTTCTCCGTCCACCTCATCGACTGCAATCTGCCAGTAACCTAAGCGTAGGTTAATGGACGAAAAGTACTTGGCACTGTGTAGACAATCTAAGGCGTCGTCTAATCTGGGAAGAGGGTAGACGCCCTTTTTGGTTACTCGGTTCAGGTGGCGGTAGTCTGCACAGAATCGCTAAGTGCGATCTTTCTTCTTTATCAAGACGACCGGTGAAGCCCAGGGGCTGCAGGAAGGTTTTATAATGTCCTTGGCGAGCATTTTCGTCAACCTCTTTCTGGATGACGCCTCGTTCAGTATGAGACACACGGTATGGACGCCGATGGATGGGTAGCGCAACACCTGTATCGATTCGATGGGTGACTGTAGAACTTTGCCCCAAAGCTTTGTCCCCCAAGTCAAAGACGCCGGCAAATGATGTCAGCAGACAGCGCAGTTGGCTTGCTTGTGCGGGTGATAGCTTTGGGATGAGCATTGGTGCAAATTTCTCTGAGTAGTTGGCGGATGGTTCAAAGCAAAAGCAGAAATGTCCGGTGCACACAAAGTAGTAGGGGTGGCGACTGCAATTGCTTGAGGAAGGACTTGAGTGTGATAGACAAAGTTGATGACAGGCAAGCTAACGCTTTTGTGCCTTATGGTAATAACAGGTCGCGGGAGGGCAACACCACGCGTCAGGAGAATGTCTACGATGGAAGCGGCAAGGTAGTCTCCATCAGGAACCGTCGTAGAAGTAGAAGAGGAACATAGGTCGCTGCTTGACACGGCAAGCGAACGTATTCGCGGGAGCATAAGCGCAGCGGGGGTGCGTCGCTCTTAAAAGCCGGTAACTCGAGATGTAGAAGTTCCGCTGAACAATTGATGAGCGCGGCATGTTTAGACAAGAAATCGTGGCCAAGAATAATGTCGTGAGGGCATTTGTCCAAAGCCAAAACGAAGAAAACTACAGTGGTGGTGTGGCCGACGATACTAATACGAGAGGTACATGCCAGCAACGGCCGGCGTACCGCCGTCAGCAACTTGAACATGCGACAGAGCAGGCGTCAGAACTTTGCGTAGGCGGTGTTGCGACCGGGAAGGCCGACTCCAGCCGGGTAGGAGTCCAGAGCTGGTAGGCCAACGTAACTGTTTACTTCATAGCGAGAGGTGAGCCGAAGCCAAAGAACAATGCCCCGACGGGCGAGGTTACAATACAGGACTCGAGCAGAGCGACAGCATCGATTCGCTGCTCAAACAGGAATGGTTTACAACGCTTGCGGGGGTCTATTTATACCCAAAAGTGGTAACGGTCAAAACGCAACAAGCTGCAACACGCCACGAACGTCACCGACACACACAACGCTCTTTCCAGAGTTCGTAGCCTCGGCGCACGTTGAGTCCGGGAGAGGGGAGAGAGGAGGACTCCGCTGAGTTCTCGGGGCCTCTGTGTCCTTGAAGAGCGTGGAGACGAGCCTCGCCGGCAGCCGCCGAAGTTTAGAAATGCGCCGAAAACGAAGCGTCCGACGCGGCTTGTCGCAACTTGTCACCGATATGGTGGCGCCTGACGGCAGAAAGGCGCACGAGGTGGCTTCGCCGCACAGCCGTAGAGTGCTGCGGGAAAGTACGGCGGCGCTGGCAGTACGGCGGCGCTGGCCGATTCGTAACAGCGGCGTCGGAGATTTCCACTCATGACCGATATAGGCGCCTCGGTATCAATTAGAGTGCGAACAGGCACGCCGTCAACATTCACGTCAGGTAAATTGTCTCCAGTAGGTAGCGTCAAAAGAGGATTTTCGGTCGACGTCGGGAATGCAGCACCACCCCCGGGAGCTGCAGTCAATAGTTTTCCGATGTGGGATGTACGTAGTTGTTCCGCGAGGATGTGATGTACGTAGGTGTTCGGCGAGGAAGAGCGGCGGGGCTGCGGGGAGCGAGACTGTCGGCCCTGGGAGAAGGGGAGTGGCCGAATCCCAGAGTGGACGCGGCGGGGTTGTCGGCAGTGCGCTGCTCGTAGGAAGGTTGAAAACGGCGCGGCGCATGGTCAATGGTATTGTCGTTCCAGGAGGGTGGTCTGGAAACATATAGTCCTGTCATCGGGCGTCCTCCACTCCGCCGGGTTTCTGTAAGACGAGAGCTGGGCGCGGAAATTCGGAGGGCATTGGACGTGATCATTGTAACTGCATGAAGCCGATTTCGAGGGATTGATGACGGCTGAGTAGCTCACGTGGCAGGCTGGGTGCAGGCCCATGCTCGCAATTTCGTCGCGCACAACCCGTTGTATCACCGAGATCGCCGGAAGATTGCCATCGGCTATGGAATGGTGCCCGGTGACCGGTGTCGTCGCCTTCATCTCGCAGCGGACAATGCGCGTCACTGTGTCCGCAGTTGTCTCCGAGGCTGGTTGACGGGAACGAGCAAACGGTGCGTCACACGAAGAAGTGGCGGTGGTATTAGGAAGGCGAATGAATTGATGTGGAATTCGACGGCTTTTCGCCAGCTCGAAACGCTTGCACTCACTCAAAATTGAGTCCTTGCACACGAGCAGACTAAAGGCACCATCAGCTTGCCGTTCAAGATGTGGCCGGCTTTATCTTGCTCAGACATCTGATCATAAACTTTGTGGCAAAGGGTGGAACGCGTGGCAAGGGTGAAACTCACACGGTCCCTAAAGGCTGATCCAGTCTCCACGTCGACATCGCCGGTACCGTAGAAGAAACCAGGATCTCGAGTCTGGCTCACGATGACCAGCGGCGGAGCGGCGCTCGTTGGTTCAAAAGCCGGTGCCATTGTGGGGCCTCGGAGATGACGCCCGCTTTCGGAGATCCGTGATCAGCACCTCCGAGTCAGCCGTGTCCACGGCTACCTTGGGCCAAGGAAGGGGTGTGCTAGAGCAGGACAGGGCGTATGCAGCACTCTCCACCAAATGATACAAGGTAAAGATGTATTTACAACGGTGTATTTACGGTACTCAGTATGAGGCTAGTTATCACAAAACACGGTGGAAGAGCGCCGTGCAAGCCAGGTAACGAACGCGCTTCACCGTCAGCGTCCTCTTCATCACCCTTCTTGATGATTATCCCGGCTAGCACAGTACATGTATACCGTCCTCTTTGCGGGGAAGTTAATTAATGCCCCGTAACAATAATTTTTTTAGCTAGCAGCTCAGATTTAATGGAAAATGTGGGTTCCCCAAGCGGATTATTAAGAAGCTTGCAAAAATTGTTACGGTAACTTCGCATGCACTAAGAGGGGGAATACCAGCGCAGACTAACAACTGACTTTTCATTCATAAAATACCATGTTTATACCTTCAGTGACATTGCGCAGGAGCAGATCTGCAATTACTGTGTCACAGTACGCAAATACCAGACTACGAAAAACAATTCACGGCTCGCATTGCTTAACATCTGAATTTACTTTACGGATACGGCGACACATGGATGGCTCAGGCATGTTCCCTTTATTTAAACATGTGCCAGGCTTCTAGTCTGTCCCTGGTGTTTCCTCCCTATCTCTGTCTTTTCAGTCGTCCGCCGGCTTTGCGGTTTGCCGCTGACTGCCGTGAAAGCCTGCTCCATCGATATGACGCGGTTGCAGAAAGGGCACACAACGCAGAATTATCGCCGGTTTCTTTGTAAAAGCAGTGCCTCTCCTCTTAACGGTCTGTCATGCGTTCATCCACGTAGAAGTGCCGGGCCAAGACTCCTCCCTTCGTCACACCACCACGTCGGCCTTCCCCGTCTGTGTACATGCGTTGTCCGTATTTTGGTGTTCGGTTTCCTCTTCATCTCCGCCGCAGCTAGCCGATACAAAGCTTTGTTCCCGCTTCCCATTCCCACCCTTGCCCTGTTTTCTTATTCCTGTCCACATACTTTTCTTCCTTTTTGTCTTCTTGGCTCCTCCTATTCCTGTTTTCTCTCATTACTCTTTTACCCTGTCCCTGTCCATGCGCTGCAACTGCCGTATGGTTATCGGCTTTGTTACTTTCTCTGGTTTATATGCCTCGAGGTGCCCTCCTTGACAAGGGAGAGGAGAAAACAAATGCCTCCCATGCAAAGTGTGCATGACAGTTTTCTATGCACTGTAAGATTGTCCCTGACGAAGAAAGTTCCCACTTTTAAAACTGTTGGACCAATTTGTAATGAATAGGTTAAACACGAAGGTGTTTTCTGTAATGCCTCAAAGTACCTCCCGGCCCGGTGCAAAATAATCGAATTCTTTTCAATGAATGGCTGCAGACCCCATGCGGTTGACATTTTGCTTTCCAAAGCACACGATTGGTCGCGCCATTGCGGGGTACTGGGCCGTCCTCCATGTTCCGGGAAACTACCAAACACGCGAAAGAGGCGCTGCCGGGTTCATACCATACGCAGGTATGAAGATCGAAGGCGTTCCCGCCACCCTGGAATACCTGCCCCCAATCATGGAGACACTGGTGCTCCAAGTCGGAAGTGCGTATACAGTAGCAAGTGGATCGTCGTCATTCCTGCAGAAGTTGAGCAGAGTGGTCGTGAAGGTTCGCCTCCGTCGACCTGGCGTTGAGAAGAATACTCCTGAACCTGCTCTTACCCGTACCCTCAACCGGCGCCGACGGGGGGGAGGTGGGTGATTTGTTGCATTCTTCTACCTCGAGGCTTCTCATTTTTTGCGCGATGTACGCCGCCTGTGCCACCGGAAGGCAATAAATACATCGACCATGCATTCCAAGAACTACCTGCACGGAGGGTTTTCGCTGCTGACGGCTTACATGCAAGCTTTGAAGGCGTTGCCTTGTTAGCGAAGCACCTCCGCAACGTGATCTGCATCAGGGGGATACGATTGTGATGGGAAACTTTAACGGAAAGGTCGCTAAGAAACAAATGGGAGAAAGGTCAGCGGGAAACTTCGGAATAGATAACCGCAACATTCGAGGAGGTACACTGGAGGGATTTGCTGAGAGAAATAGGCTGAGGTAATGAACGTATTCTTCTACAAACAAACAAATAGGAAACTGACATCGAAAAGTCCCGATGGTACAACCAAAAACAAAATTGACTTCATTCTAAGTGACAACCCGGGTATCGTGCAAGACTTAGAGGTGCTAGGATTCGGAGCAGCGATCACAGGATGGTTAGATGCAAGCTAAGGCTGAATCTTAGAGGAGAAAGAACGAAACTCAAGAAGAGTAAGAAACCCCCATACAATCAGTCAGGGGCAGATTGCAGGAGTTTAAAGTAACTCTTAAAAACAAATTCTCGCCATTGAGCGAGCAGAAAGAGGTAAATGTGGACAGGCCAAATGAATACCTAACATCATCACGCAGTGAATCAGCAGCATCTGTGGGAGAGGCGACATTTAGGGATTAGTAAAATTGATAGTTTGGCTAATTGGTGTTGATGCATCGTAGTGCCTGAAATGGGACGACAGAAGAGAAGACACACACGACGGCGCCGTCGTGTGTGTCTCCTCTTCTGTCGTCCCGATTCAAGCGCTATGCTACGGATCAAAGGGGAAGCCACTCTGTTACCCTGCAGGTCCTCCACCCCCCCCCCCCCCTTGTTTCTAACACTTCTCAGAATTATTTTAGCTGGTATTTCTTGCACTCCTATACGGCATGCTCGCTTTGTGGCACTGCTCCCTTCTTTCCATCGATCGCTGTGCTGACCCACGTTTTTCTGCCCCAAAAGACACCACCGGGCGAACGCACGATAGTTGTAAACCTCCCTGAGCAGGGATGGAGAGAAACCTCCGTTGGTCTTCCTGCATTTATTTTTGCTGTTGAGATGAGCCCTAACAACTTCTCCACGATAGGCATGTTCATCCACCTCTTTAAGTATGTCATTCTGCACGCCACAAGTGGGCGTTTGCGTCTGTTTGCCATTATTTTTTATTTTATCACATGCACCCTACTAGAGAGCTTAGCGCATTTCCTTGAGAATTTCTTGCAGTTCCGATTTCCTGAACAAAGTAATGTCGTCTGCACACCTCAAGTGTCCCCGCTCCCTCGTATTTCTGACTTGTGCTATTCAACTTTCCTGAACATTCCCTCTAGGCAGATTGTAAGCAATTTTGGCCACACTGCCTTTCTCATCGGGAAGTTCTCACTGTTTTTGGGAAGGATTACATTGCTTCTGCATCTCTTGTATATGTCCTCCAAAAGTGTTACGCACACCTTTATTTCGTAATTTTTATTCTTTCCAGCACTGGAATGGTGTCCACAGAATGAAACGCTCTATTTCTGTAAGCTAAGGGCAGGAACCCAGCCATTTCGCACTCTAATTTAGCTGGCACCGATCCGCGCCCTCAACATGCAAGTGAAAAGTGGTAAAGTTGTATTTGACAAGGACTGAGAGGCTAATTCGATGAATCTAAACGAACCGGTTGGGTGTTCTTGCTATAGCTCCCGCATCTGGTGAAAACATGGAGTTGTTTTTCTCGCTTTAGAAATGTAGAATGCCATGATCCCATAATATAATGATACAATCGCTTAAAGGGGATAGAAGGGCATGGAATATTATAAGAGCTAAAGTAGGGTGTATTCTAGCACATGTAAACACGCCCCTTGCGCCACCCATGCGAACGAAGAGAGGACGCTGGTGAAAACGCCGAGTGAGCTGCAGCGCAACTTTACGGCGGCGAACGCAGGGCTTCTTGTGAGTAAATTCGAGACGGCAGAGGACCTGACTCGTAAGCAGTAGCAAAGGTAGGCACTGCTGCTGGTGCCGCCGCTAGCAGCGGGTGGAAAAGTTGCGCACCTTGTCCAGGGCGACCTGCAGCGCCATGTCGGTTTCGGCGTCTTGGCTGGCCTCCGGTTCGTCGTCGAACAGGAAGAAGCGCGGGTTGCGCACCAGGGCACGCGCGACGCCCAGCCGCTGCGTCTGGCTTTTGCTGAGCGGGTGACCGTGGGGGCCCACCAAGGTGTCGTACTTCTGCAATGGCGCATGGTGATCGTTACTCGCCCGCAACGAAAGGCCTTCTGGCGAACACGCACGAGCGTGTGCACTTCACCAGTTCAGCTTCAGTGTAGCGCCCCAGAAGGAAACCGTGCTGTGTTTCGCATAAAGGAGCCGGTGGGAACGAGCCCATTAGAAACAAGTGTCCTACCCCTACAGCAGTGCTGTACGCCTTAAACTTTATTCTGAGCAGGAGAAAGCGGATGGCTTTAATACCCATATCAAAAGAGTGGCCGTTACCTCGCGTGTAGAAGCGGTGTCGGCTATCATAATTTCGCGCGCGACCAGGGGCGCTCTGCACTGTTATCTTAAGTAGCAGAGCGCAGAGGGATATTTTGCGTTTTGATTGTGGAGAGTGCATCTTTTTTGAAGTTTTATGTATTTTGCCCGCCATTTTTTATTCTTTATTTCGTCTGAATAGGGAACAGGTTCTAAAGTTCCACAACTTTTAGTTTCGCTCGCTACAGCTTCACTACAATAGGTACTTCGAGTATCCGCTGTAGCTACCACTGCCGTTTTCATATATCTTCGGTCGAGGTTCGTGCTCAAAAATAGTTAGCTCCGTCGTTTTCCCAAGTGGTCTTGCAGCCACGCATAACGTATACAGTTGCTACGCTCGCGCGCACCCGGCAACTAGTTACCCGCTGTTGCGAATCCTGGCAACAATCGCAACATAACGGTACATGTATAGATTTCCTCTGTTGCCATGTGGCTCCATTTCATGTGGATTCGTATTTTTTCTCATTCCAAAACTTGGTCTGCCTGATGGACTTCGACTGGTTGTGTAAGAATTCTGTCTTACTTAAAGTATTTTGATTTAAATTGTTTTGGCACTATGAGGCTATTCTGGCTATAGTCGAGCGGTTAGACCAAATGCCTTTGGGCTGGGAGGGAGGGCGTTTTGAGCTAGAGTCCAGTACGAGACCGACGTTGTCAAAGTCGACGCCCCGTAAGAAAGCTGTATAATTTTTTGGTCTGTATAGCTGAATTGGAGGGTTCAGAAACGCAACCCGACGTCGTTATCTCCTTCCCTTAGCCATTTGTGTATGCAAGGCTGGGCATGCAGTACCTTAGGCAGCTTGAGGACGAAGTGGTGCGCGTTGGCTGCGATGGCTGCCTGCTCGATGTCGAACTGCGTGGCGGAGGCGAGGCCCAGGCGAATGTTGTCGGCGACCGTGGCGTCGAAGAGCACCGGTCGCTGGCTCACCACGCCCATTTGGCAGCGCAACCAGCCCAGGTTGTACGATCGGAGGTCCCGCTGGTCAATCAAAATCTGCGGGGAGATTGACCGCCTCCAACTAAGCCCGCCGATCATCGTCTTCGCGGATTTATAACGCTATAACACCAGTTGATTGAATAGTGAGAACCTCTTCTGTTGTTCCCCAGAACCTATACATTATCCTAACCGCGAGCAAGAGCACGTGATATTCTGTAAATATTTGGTGTTCCAGAAATAGACGGGTGGATTGTTGCCGCTCGCGAAGCCTATAGCACCTATGATGGTTTCCCAAGTGCCCCCAGTTTTTGCCCGCTTCAGCATCATCGTTTGCAGAAGTCGGACATTACCTTGTACACGTGTTTTTGCTTACGTGCAAGTACATAACAGGTTCGATAGGGGTGTGTTTGTGATCGTGCTGGAGCGACCAATCCTGGCACATCGGTACCTACTGAGCCCCGGGAAAATATCATGCGACACCCGCCCGGTGGACGTTTTGACCAGAGCGGGGCACGTGCCATTCATGGGCATTCTTCAAGGCATCCCGGGCTTCGAAGGTCAGTCGCGGCGCCGACTTAGCACTGCCGGGCCCCATACGTAGCAGCCGCTGCGACCTGTCTTCTGGCACGCTTCCTGACGAGAGCACCGACGACCGCTGCTGGGGCAGCCTGCCCCGGCCGTGAACCCGCCGCCGCCGATAGTTTGAAAAAAAAAAAAACTAAAGGAGAAACTAGCCGCCATGTGAATATTTTTTTTATTTCTAAACGATGTGATATATTTCTGAAGGAACCAAACTGCTCCATTAGGAACATATTGATGTATTTGCAAACCTTCTAGAATTGGAACACGATGATCTTCAAACCAGTGGGACATGAAATGGCAAGTCCCATAGGAATGTGATCATGTTTAGACAGCGGCCGCTTTGACCGATGCCAATCCTCCCGCACGTGCGCGGGATCCCGGTTTCGCACCTCACGTATGGCGTCGTATGCCTCGTATGCCTCAGGTAAATTTTTGTTTCGTCCATTCCTTTGCGGATCTTGGGGCACAAGCTAGCAAAGTTGTGTGGGGCAGAAAAAACAACTGGCATTCTGTGCCTGCTATCCAAATTTTTCAGGTTGTGGGCCACTCAATAGACACAAGGATCAACACAGGTTTCTTGCCCGGCATGCTGTCTGTGCTTTGGGGTGTGTTACCGTTCATCTTCTGTAACAGGGACTCGGCAACCGCTGTCACAACGAATAAGGGAAACCCAGCCGCAAGCAACCTGGACACCTGAGCATCCTAACCTTCTTGAATCCTTTGATGGCATGACTTTGTTAGTGCTACCTGAAGACCAGAACAAGAAAATGCCCTTTTTACAGTCTTGGAGTCTGCAAACATATGAGGCAACAACCTTTCTCGCACCTTCGGATTGTAAAGCCAACACACGTGGGCTGATGAAAGCGTGATATTAATACTGCCGCGAACAATGCAATGGATTTGTGTATTTATGTTTTTGCTTTTATTGCCCAGCTGCACTGGGCTGTGTTATCTGTTCCCCGAGTGAAGCGAATGTAACATTCTTTCTTTCTTATGCCGCACGGATTATATCGTTTGATAGGAATAAATGTTTTGCCCTAACGCCAGTCTACAATAGTCGCCTTTTATGTACTACAGTGTTCTCAATGTAATCGACAGTTCGACAAACACCCGCGCCGAAAGAAATATGCCAGCAGATGAGACGCCGCGGCATTCGATTCGCCGACACTCGCGTTCGCACGTCACTTTCTTGACTGCTGCTTCGTCACCGGATTTTGATATGGGCCATTTCAAAATTTCGCCCATGCGTGTATGGTAGACCATTCAAAGTTGTGACAGACCACCATAGGCTTTGTTGGATCGCCAATTTCAAGGACTCTTCAGGCGATCTTGGGAGGTGGAGCTTGCGCCTGCAAGAGTTATCAGTTACAATCTTCTATAAATCCGAGAGGAAACCTCCGACGCTGACTGCCTGCACGCGCCCCCGTCGACCCACCACCACATGCAAGACCCGATGAAGACAGCGCGTTCTTCGGAGTCGGGACGAAGAGCGACCTAGCCGACCAGCAGCGTGCCGACCCCGACTTAGGCGTCATGATCGACTACCTGGAAGGACGCAACGTCGCGCCGTACGTAGGGCTTTCAAAAGCAACTTACCAGAATTCAGCATGAAAAACTCCGTCCTAGTGAAGAATTTCACCCCCGAAACGAGAACGACTTGCCTTCCTGTCATTTCCGTGGACCTTCGTGACGAAATTTTGGAAGCCTGCCACGACGACCCGTCTCGCACTACTGGAAATATCAAGGTGAAGTTCAACTGGCCCCACTTTACATCCGACGCCACCCACTACGTCCGGAGCTGCCGTGACTGCCAGAGAGGAAAAACGGAGCAGACAAGACCCTTCCAACAGATTGGAATAGACCTTCTGTGCCCGTTCCCTAGGTCACGATCCGAGAACAAGTGGACTGTCGTAGCAAAAGACTATATGACGCGCTGCGCCGACACCGCCTCTCTTCCGAAAGAAGTCGCGAAGTTCCTCATAAACCAAGTTGTGGTACGACATGGAGCCCCTGAAATCCTAATCACGGATCGCGGAACGGCGTTTACTTCGGAGCTTATGCAAGCAATCTTACGCTACAGCAACACCGATCACCGAAGAACGACGGTGTAGCACCCCAAAAACGAACGGACTAACGGAACGTCTGAAGAATACGATGGCGGTTATGCTGTCTATGTACGTCGACGTTGAACATAAGACTTGGGACGAAGTCCTTCCGTATGTCACGTTTGCGTACAACACAGCTATCCAGGAAACTACGCAGATGACACCGTTCGAGCTTGTCTGTTGAAGACGGCCGACTACGATCCTTGACGTCATGCTTCCGCACGTAGAATACGACAACCTCAACACGGACGTCCAAGGATACCTTTAGCGTGCGGAGGATGCCCGCCAGCTCGCTCGAGTTCGCACAACGGACCAGCAGCTGGTGGATGCCGGGCGCAATAACCTCCGACGCCGAGACGCCGAGCACCCCCCAGGGGATCGTGTGTGGGTTTTGGACTCCCATCCGGACGACGTGGACTGAGTGAGTTGTCCTGCGACTGTATTTCGGACCCTACCGCATTCTACAACGTGTTGGCCAACTTACGAGGTGATCCCCGATGGTGATTCCGGAGCATCGCGACGACGCACGCACGCCCGAATTTCGTTCACGTGGTTCGCCTAAAACCTTACTACGCAAGATGAGAGACTTTTTTTGTTTGTTTGGAATGTAGTTTTATTTTAGCCTGGGTCGATGCACTTTTGAGGGGGTAATGCCGCAAATGATGCATTGGTTTTGTTTCCTCTTTTATCGCACGACTATGCCGGGCTGTGTTGTCTCTGCCCCTGTGCCCGCCCGGATGCCTTGCAGAATGACCATGAATCGGCACGTGCCCCGCTCTGGCAAAACGTCCACCGGCGGGTGTCGCATGATATTTTCCCGGGGCTCAGTAGGTACCTATGTGCCAGGATTGGTCGCTCCAGCACGATCACAAACACACCCCTATCGAACCTGTTATTTACTTGCACGTAAGCAAAAACACGTGTACAAGGTAATGTCGCCTGCCTCTGCCCTGCCCCTGCTTTCTTATGCCGCACGGATTGTCTCATTTGATAGGGAGAATCTTTCGCCCTAACGCCACAGCCTAGAATAGTCTCCGTTATCTATAGTGTCCTCGATGTAATTGGAAGGTTCGAGAAACACCCGCGCAGAAAGATAAATGCCAGCAGAGGAGACGCCGCGGCATTCGATTCGCCGACACTCGCCTATGCACGTCACTTTGTTGAGTGCTGCTTCGCCGACTGTGTATTTTTAAAGCAAAGCATTCTACCTCTGCCAGGCAACGGTCCTTTGGCGGCGTGCGGGAACAACTTCCAACGCGGCTGCGGAAGTTGAGGGCGGTTTCATTCATGGAGCACAGTGTAGATGGCGCGGCCATAGGGCGCCATTACGCAGCGTTCCAGGTGCTCACCCCGGCGGGCGCGTCGGGTGGATCCTTTCGTCGGGCTTTTTCAACATGTAATTTCGAGTTATCTTGGCCTAGCAGATGCGCCTGTAGTTTGTGTTTTTCTTTTTCACGCATGTGACGTCATTGTATTCTTCCTTTATATTTCCGCAAGCAATAAAATATTGCTCAGTTGATAGTCAGCGCTAGTGTCTCTGTCTTCTTCTTCGCTCTCCTCGTTTAAAGCGCTGTTTCCCAGTTTAAATATGAACCAACTAGCCGAAACCCAAAACTTTAGTTAGTTTGTCATCTGCTTTAGCAAGAGTTGTTTTGGGCCTCTTTTAGCGTAGCTTCGCGTCCATTCGCGTTCGACAGCTGCTCTGGGGTAACCCGCACCCGACGGAATTAAGTGGTCGTACGGCAAACATACGTTAAGGATGGGTTTGCACGGCGGGAAAACAAAATGTAAGACCACTTAGAGACATCGATCCGCTAAAGAAACGCCACCTTTTGCGCAATGTCTGTCACGAATACAAATGCATTTAATAAACGGCTGAATACCGATTCGGTTGTGTTTTAATAGGTATTATAAAAGATTATAAAAGACGAATGGAGCACCTGGTCCTTCTAAATACCGATTATAAAAGTTCCGTCAGCTTTCTCGCAATTCTGAAACTTAGGAAACTATTTAGATTAAATCTGTATAAATGGGAATCACTAAGCTCACATGCCGGATTGTTTTTATGACTGCGCTTGTGTCGTGCTGGGGTGTAGCCCCGAGCTAGCACAGCAGGATGGCTAGATTCCGCTGTCTCACCCTTCGAAACACGCTCCTCTCCGTTTTCTTTCTTCCGAAGCACTGCCGGGCTACAGCGGCAGCGTCTGCGGCTCGAACCCGGTCGTTGGCAACGCTGCTGCGTTCAGGACGGCGCCCCCGCGAATCCCACGTAACGGCTGGCACAAGCTCTGGTTTCACTCTCTCTACAGCCACGTGTGGGAATTCAAGTGACGCGGCATGTGGAATTGTTGGGGAGCTCCTTCGCTAGCTTTGCTTTCCAACCACCTTCACAGCGTGAATTGCAGTTAATTGGAGCTAGGGGTTCATATTACGTGGGATGAACTGACAGAAGCGCACCTGGCAAGCCAACCGAACGGCTTAAGCTTACAAAGACGGGCATAGCTACCTTGTGCCGCCTAAACTATCAGGTCCCAATGGAAACGGAAAACCAAAAACAACGCATCCCCCTCGATTTAAGGACACACATCGAGTGGCAAGCATCCCACGAAACATGCAGCTCGTCTACCACAAGAAGCGCCGCAAATCCCATCGTTATAAGCGATAATTGTTAACAGCGGGTTGCGAAATAAAAGGTCGGAACAGAGATCAAAACATTTCATTCGCATGCGAGCAAGGTCGTACCACTACTAATTTGCGGAAAAGAAGCCACAGTCGGTCACCTTTGTTTGCCGCGTGTTGAGCTGGCGGAAATCTTTTCCAAGAGCATCTGTAGGTGCTTACCTAGCTGAGGTAAGTGCCCTTGGCGGAAACAAAGTCCCCGAGGGGCTGTGTCACGCATTGGGCCTCCTGCGAAGGACACTACCTGAATATGCTCCGCAACCGCGTCATTAGAGTCATCACTGTTGCACTTTTGGTGCATAATATAACCGGATTCAATCCTTATTCAATCGTGGCACTGGAGCATTGTAGAAGCGGTTTATTTTAGCATAGAAAGAATACAAAAGTTGACGGTGCCATCGTTATATCCGATATATTGTTATAAACGGTATCGTTTAAGTGCACTCGACTGTAGCAATTGGCGCTCTGCGAATTCGGAAGTCGGCGTCGTGTCGGCCTAGCCACCGCGCCTTAACGAGAAGCGTGGTAACAGGGTAAGAAGGATAAACATGGACGAACGAGATAGCGTCGAGCGTGCTGCAAGAAGCGCTGATTAACCAAAGGCGCTACCGCGTCCCGTCAACGCTGAGCAGACGACGCTTGTCTTCGCCTGAAGTGAGAAAAAGCCGTCGAATTGCAATGTTTCTGCTTCGTGACGCACAAAGGAGAATCGATGACGTACATGCGGGACGAAGGTGGAGACCAAAAACACGCACGAAAGGCTGGGAACGCAGCAAGAAACTTTGCAAGGAAAGTGTGAGCTCTCCGCTGCACGTAAAAATGTTATAATTGGCGCAGATGACGTTGGCCACCCAACCTAACGATTGCGCTAGTGAATTTAGTGCACTCAAACGACTTTCACGACCCATTTAAGTTTGTTATTTTACTTTTTCTGAAACAGAATTACGCTGGCGCTCTTCCAGGCTATGGGCACTTTTGAAGACCTTCAGCCTTCCGAGAGTAGTGGAGAATACAATATCTCCCCCCTCCTTTACAAAACCCGCGGTAATGCCGTCGTCCCCTGTAGCCTTTCCTTTTTCACGCCCTTCAGAGTCTTTTCAGTTTCGTGTTTGGTTATTAGTGGGACTACGTGATCTAAGCTTCTATACTGAGTAGTTGCCTCCGGTCTAACTACGTTGGCGTATAAGTCTGGTGTAAAATCGTTCTTCCACTTTTATCACGTCGTCCATGCTGTGCGTTTTCTCTCTTTGCAGATATCTAACTTTCTCTTAGTTGCCTTTAGGCTTCTTTCTGTTTCAAGCGGTACAGAGGAAACACTAGTGAGTTACCTTTTTTGCAAATGAGGCTTCTAGATCTCATATTGTAGCACGTGCTCTCCATATTGTTAACGGCGTGACCAAACTGCTGATGCAGTCGTATTACCTGTCCCTGTGTGACGTCGTAGAATCTCAGGAGAAGGTTGATGATCGTGCTTTTCCCGCAGTTCTTTTTTCCGATCACAGCCACAGTTTCGCCAGGATCGATTGACATGGAGAACTTGTGCAGGGCCTGAAACGCAAAACAATTAACCGCCTCAGTGCCACCCAAAGATGCCGCGGGTCATGCAGGCCCGCACACTGCTACTCACATTCGGCTTCACCGGAAGCAGCTCTTTTATTAGAAATACTATTGCGAGGAGAGAACTATACAAAACAGCTGGCCCAATTTGACACAAAAAACGTATCCAGAGGTTTCAATATAATTTACATAAAAAATTTACAGAGAAAACGTTAGTGACATGTCTATAGCTGGCGTCGGGATAGGTAAAACCGCTTCACCTAGCCTAAGGAGCAGGAAAAGAAGGGGGAGGTTCAATGATTGTGAGATCCGTTTTTACATTTTCTTGTTTGGATACAGGATCTCAGTTGCAGTTAGCCTGGTGGTGTCGTATGCCGGCGACGTTTGAGCAGAGCTCCCTGTGTGCAAAATAGGCGTCGGCATGAAACAAGGTAGCATACAGCGTCGGTAGAATAAATTGGTTTAGTATGGCAAACCCAGCTGAAAGAGGGACGTCGGGTAAATTATAAAAACAAACAATTGTAAAAAAATGTGGTTGATCCCTCTTTCATAGGAATCGGTAAAACAGGAAAGGGAATTGTGCACTCACAGGAACAGTTGAATGCTTCTGCATCGATATGAACTTGCACATCGCAATTTATGTTTCGTCGGTATGGCACCGTCAGATGCCTCAACGTTAGATACTGGATTGCAAGCGCCGGAGCATTGCGTAAATCTGATTGGAACCACAGGCGCTCGCAAACCGTGCGAACGAATCCGAACGGGTTGTCAGCGTATCGTTTGGTAAATACACGGTCCGCTGTAGCGAAACGAGATAACTTGCGGGTCGGCAGCTGTCTTGTGGGTGCACTTGGCGAGCGACGTCCTCCTGGCGGGTCGCTTCGGCAAACTAGCGACCACTTTGGTCCTGATCCGTGGCGTGTACGGCAGACGGTTGAGTTCCGACGAGCTCAGCTTTTTTTTCAGCATTTTTTTCCTTCGTTTACGATGCAACGACGCATACCTGAGCCTTGAAATTTTGCATTGTAGCACTTTTTAAGGTAATACTACCAGAAAATAGTGCATTTAAGAAGCCGAAAATTTCGTTGCAGTTGGCCTTTAAAATCCCTGTTTACTTTGCGTTGGATATTGTGGGCATCAGCTAATCGCCACGAGCTGCCCATATTAGTATATGTTTAGTGCGGAAAAGCAGCTGGGGTGTCTGTTGAGAATTCTGTTTTCCGCGTTGTACGGCTTATTTTAGTGAAGTTCGTGTTAAAAGCGGTGTCGGCGTAATTCTAACGAGGCAGCTTTTCGAATGAAGTAAACTTGCATTCCGTCTCCATGGCCCCTTGTAGTTGCCCCGTAACACAGCCTAGCAACCAAGCCGCATGTTTGGTCCTTGTCACCGCTGGCGAAATGTGTGCAGCGCTCACTGCGCAGGTCAGCCGCATGCACCCCGGGGACTCACCGGCGTTCCGGAAGCGAGCGAAGGGTAGCAGAAGGTGACTTCGCTGAACTGGAGGGCGCCCTCCGTCTCTTGTGGCTTGAGGCCCTCCGAAGACCCGCTGTCGATGGCTGGTTTCTGTCTCGCGCGGGTTGAGAACAGGAGGCACACATTGTTACCTGAACCTTGAAGCTCCCAGGACTACCGATGCGTGAAAGTGAAGCAGGAAAAGTACGCAGCTACAAAACTTGAGCAAGCTGAGGCCCAGCTTTGTTTGGACGCCCAAGCGCCGAAGCAGGGAGCAGTCGGAGTGCCGTCCACTGGCACCTCGAGCGTAGGGTCCACTTTCTGCGAACTCCGCTATTAATTGAGCTGAATGGGGGCCCTTTTGCAAGCCGCAGGGAGCGCAAACGAGCAGCGCGTACAAAGCCAGTTTCAAAAGCAAACAATCCGACTTTCCCGGAATCATTGCGGTTGCAGCGTTTAAGCTTGCGTCCGCTGCGTGCCGGGAGCAGGAAAGTGAGTGGCACACCGTATGATTAAACCGAACCTGAAAGTTACGCAGTCATCTGACAGTATTCGCGTTAAGCCCTACAGGAAACGCGCGTGTGTTACGAACTTTATAGGGTTGTGCAGGCAAGGAACTCTTCGTGTGGATGCTATTTTTTTCCAATTCCCCGCACCGATTCGCGAACCACATCAGCTGTGCATGACGCCAAAACGCTGGAACATGATGTGCTTCGTGCACCTTTCCTGCTTTTGCACACCGTCCACGCCCACACAGCTCTGGTTGCCCCTCTAGCGACAAACGCGAGCTCGCGGGAATCCAACTGTGCAACCCAGCTCCCACCACGCAGTGCCACCTGCGATTTTCATCAACCATTGGCTTCTTTCCGCGGTGCGTTATTGTGCGGTTCGTATGACGACTACCAAAATAAGTGTTGTGCGCTCCTACAGCCCAATTGTACCAAAAACGCGGGACATCTCGTATGCACTGCATACTGCAGTATGCATGACAGCGGATGGTGTCATGGATGGGCCAATTATGGTAACAATGACAGCGCTCGTTTATTAAGCTCCCTTTTGTGGTGCACAGAAGATCTCATTTCCCCCGACTAGAAAAAACAGAGGGTGAGAAGTGACGTGCACTGCAAAACGAGAATGAGTATTGTACGTAATCCAACTTCCAAACGCATTTTCTGAGGTCGATAGTCCTTCAAAGGCTTCCTAACCGCGGAAATTTCCTTCCCAATGCATTTCGCACATTTAAGGCCAGCTCATTAGTGGATTGCTGAGCCCTTCAAAAATGCGTCGTTGGTGATTGTACGACAATGAGCGGTTCAGAAGCAGTGCAAGGGTGTAGCCAGGGTAGGGGTGGGTTTCGCTGTCAGAACACCTCTGGCGCATACCCTCCACACTTTCGCCATGTTTCCGCCCCTGATTTGTACCAGCTTCATCTATAAATCGAAATGCAAAGCCGAGAATACGAAACGAAGACGAAAATAACATATTGTTGGGCGCAGACTATCTTTCTCAATTTCTGGGGCTATAACACCCCCCCAAAAATATTTCTGGCTACGCCAGTGCTGCAGTGGGTCACGTAAATGAATAGTAAAACAAAAAGTACCCTACATTTGACGGTCACCGTTCTGTATGCTGGGGCATCATCTTCAGCTCCTTGCTCCTCGCATCTTATCCGATCTCCATCACACTAAGAAATCGGGGGAGTATTTGAAGAGTCCAACAGTCATTGTACTCTTGTGAGCGTTGGCGCACTCCCCTCGAAAGCTGCGGGGAGTTGGATCCAATGCTCGCTCCCATCAGGAGGAAGAGCAAAACTGACCGCGTACTCTTCTCGTGTGGGGCGGAGTGCAGCCCCAGTTCCGCTTGTGCCCCAGTGAAGAGCAAACCCGCGCGTCGTCTCTCTCTCTCCAGTAGGAAGAGCAAAAGTTAAATTCCACTCTTGTTCAGTGCGGGAGTAAGCATGGAGATGCACTCCTGCCATTTACGCACACCAATTCATCAGCGATGTTTTATTTGCATATGTGTATATTATATAATGCAGTTTGTGCAAAAAGCTCCGGATTACTTCCGCCGCGCATTCTGAACGTGCAAGCATATGAGTTCGTGTAACGATTCTTCGCAGCATTCAGTGACATGGATGGAGCAAGCTTAACAAAACTAAAAAAACGCATGTCACGATTTGTTTGTTTCTTTTGTTTTGTTTTTCACCCGTCATGGCTTCGCTATCGACGTTTAAAAATTTGGCAAGCAATGCATCATAAAAGGTGCGTACCATGAAGGAAACAATACTGCGCGCCGTTTTCAGCGAAGCTGCCAGCCATTTCGACTCACGTTGCGTGCGGCACCGTGCATGCCAAACATGCATGCGTGCGCAAGACGTCGGCGGCGATCGCGAAGATCTCTCGTGTCTACGGCACAGGCGGTGTACGCGCCAAGGCCTGGCGGGCGGCTGACTCATCCCGCCAGAACGTTATGTCGCGCCAGCGCGGAATACAAGCCTGCGCTCTGTAAGCAATGTGCTACGCACGAAGTGGACTTTCAAACAGTAGCTTCATACAACTTGGGAAGTTCGTAGCTTAAGAAAAGAGGTGGGTTTCTCCCACCATGCGGATCCGCAGAGCGCCTATGCGGGAGCCCTGAAGGCTGCGCCAGGAAAATGTGCGCCTTCGTGCCATAGGTACATTCGCGCCCGCCCCGAGTGTCAACGACGAAAGACACCTGCCCCGAAGCCGGCTGGCACGCTGCAGCCCTTGCCGTGCCCCACTCGTCCATTCGAGCGAGTCGGTATCGACCTCTACGGGCCTTTACCACACACTGCTTCTGGCAATCACTGTATCATCGTGGCTGTAGATCACCTCACTCGCTACGCCGAAGCCGCCGCGTTGCCCGCTGCCGCTGCATGCGACGTCAGGGGATTCATCATCCGTTCCCTTCTTCTGCGCCACGGTGCACCTCGGGAACTACTCAGCGATCGGGGGCGTGTATTCCTCTCAGGCTGTTCAAGCGCTTCTGACCGAATGCAAAGTGGTGAATCGCACCACGACAGCTTATCATCCGCAAACGAACGGGCTCGCCGAAAGGTTCAACCGTACGTTCAGGAACATGCTTGCGGTGTACATCGCTTCCGACCATTCGATCAGAGACGTCGTAGTCCCCTTTGTGACGTATGCATACAACACGGCCATACAGACCACTACGAGTTTTTCACCTTTGTTTTTACTTTACGGCCGCGAACCTTCTTGTTCACTTCCCTGACACTTCCGAACGCCACCATCTTTTCGAAGTAAGGCATCATGCCGGGGAATGCCGACAGCTTGCCCGTTCGTTGAAGGCACATGACCAGGGTCGCCAGAAGCAGTATCATGACCAGAGCCACTCGTCGCCCACTTTTCATGCTGCTGATATAGTTTGGCTACGGATACCTTCTACAACGCCAGGTCTGGCTACCAAGCTGCTTTGCAAATACCACGGCCCTTACCGTGTCATCAGTTAATCGCCTGTAAACTACGTGGTTGAACCTTTAACGCCGTCAGACGACCTCCGCCGTCGTGGTCTCATAACAGTTCATGTCAGCCGCTTAAAGCGATACTACGACCCTCCCGTCCTAGACTCGCCGTAAGTCGCCAGGATGGCTCCTTCTTCGGTGTGTGTGGGGGGGGGGGGGGTGATTTTACTGAACAATTCGGGAAAGGGAATGGTATGTGCGAACCCATCGTCAATCACCGCGGGGGTATGTGCTGCTGACCTGCAACCGCCATCATCAGTGCCTGTCCCTACGTCTAGCAAGATCTCCGGCTTGATCGTGTTTTCAACAGACTACTCCTACCCGCCTCTCACTTGGACAGTTGTCTTAATTAGACACCATTGGAATGTGCCCTTAATGCAATAAAAATCCCTGGTCATGTCCACTGACGTGAAACCTGGGAGGGGCGAAGCAGGCAGTGTATAAATGTATTCTTGGAGCCTTAGCGCTTTTGACCACGGAGGTGAAACCGTTGCGTGGTAGAGGTATACAGCCTTCTTATAAGTCTCGTGCCGTTGAAGCACGAAGCGTTCTAGCGTGAGGCTTTGGGAAACGAGTGTCCCGGCGTGTTCTTGTTGTACGCGATTTCCCCGCGGGGATGAAAAGTTCTAGTGCTAGGCGTTAGAGAACGAGTGCACCGGTGTGCTCTTTTAGTACGTGTTACGTTCTAGCGCGAGGCGTTGGAAAACGAGTGTCCCGGTGTTAGTACCTTGACTACATGATGATACGACGACATGAGAACGACTACAACATGAGACGCCGAAATCCCGAGCACCTAAGATGCTTCGCCCCTAAATAACGTCGGAATGGCGCAATCGGATATATAGATGTCGGCGTCCTAATAACGCGAGGGACCAAGTTTGATTCCGACCACGTCAAAGATTTTTTTTGAGGCTGGGTTTTCTTGAGTTAGATAACCCAGCCTCAAAAAAAATTACGATGCATCTTCTTAACCTCCTGTTTTGGAAAACTCCTAGAACACATGGTCCACAACCGACTTTCACCCCACATCGAGGACAACTGTTACATTCCCGGATACGATGTATGGATTCCGCTCACATCTCTCATCCCTAGATGTTCTACTTCAACCGAAAGAAGATATCATTGGCAAACTTACAAATTCTCGATCTCGGCTCTAGACATCAAAGGAGCATTTGACATCACTCATCAAGCAATCCTACAAGGTCTCACCTCCAGTAAGTGCGGCCAACGTCTCTACGACTACATTGCCATATTCCAAACCAATCGCACTGCAACAGTGGGAATCGGGCACCTCCGTTCTCACACTTTCCAAACTATACCTAGAGGAACTCCACAAGGCTCAGTGATATCTCCAGTACTTTTTAACATCGGCATGAAAGACCTAGCTCCTCTGTTGACAACCATCCCAACATGCGGCTCTGGACTCCTACGGACCCCATAGGTGACCAACAAAACGCAATTCAAAGTGCCATCCAAGTAGCACAACAATACCTGCAAGACCGGGGGCTAGAATGTGCCCTCGAAAAATCCGCTTTGCTTACTCTGTGTAAACGAACACCTAAATAACACGTCAACTCAATATCGGATACTGAACTCAGCATCAATAATCAACCCGTTCATAACGTCCCCCACCTCCGAATTATGGGGCTCACTATTCCGAAAGACGGGTCGGGTGCCCAAACAATCCTACCACTCCAACGTACTCTCTCACAATTAATGCACCTTACCCATCGACTTTCTCATTGAACATTTGGCTTACAGGAATCAGATACTCTGCGCATAATCCAAGCCACCCTTACCAGCGGGATTGCATACAGCGCTGCGTACCTAGCCCTAAAACCTTCGGAACAAAACAAACGGAACACCGCGATACGGCAAGCCTACAAAAGCACAGTAGGATTGCCTCCCAAAATGGCAACAAACAAGTTACTACAACTGGGCGTCCACAATACGTGGGAAGAAACACACAACATAACCTCCACGAGCCTACGCCCGTGCGAAAGTACGCCGAAATACTCTCCCACTACAGGCGCGGGCGCTAACAATACCCAGCGCCGCACCCATACCTATCCAGAACCGGTGCTGCAATATCCCGACGATTGCAAATGAGGTCTACCCCCCCCCCCTCCAATACACGATGATGATGATTGCTATTGGTTTCCCCTTTGAAGTGGGGTGATGACATGCCATCTTACCAAAAAGGACTAATACAACCATGTTTTACACTCTGGTTTAATACTAGCGCTGCTTAGGGCAGGAACTAAAGCTTATTAGGCCCGAAATACTTTTTTTTTTCCTGTTACAGGTGGTAACTGTCCTAGGCAATATTCCCCTCTCTGCTTTTCGTCCACCAGCATTCTAATCTTCTTTTCGTCACCTCGACAGCTTTGAAGTTAACTTCCTCTCTGATACCCTTAAATCCTAGGGCTTCTGGAAGCCCAATATTACCTTCATGTAGATTTGGATGGATACTCTCACATTCTAACACTATGTGCCGCATAGTTTCTGTTTCTTTTCCGCAGGCCACGCATACCCCATCATTTTGTGAATACTTCCCCACAAAACTCTTAGTTCGCAGGCAACCTGCTCTAGCCTCAAAAAGCAAAGCACTGCCCTGGGAATTATCGTAGAAATTTTCCTTTCTGATGTTCAATTTCTCAGCCCTGTACACCTCTAACGACGTTTTAGCTTCCATTTTTTTCCCTCCATTTATTCGTTTCAGTCTGCCTTGCCTCTTTTTTGGTTACCTTGGCTGTTTTGGATTCTCCACTGTTCTTTCCGTATTTCATCGTTAGCCTTCTGGTCTTTCTTAACCACTGCGTGTCCACGCTTTTCAAGTATAGGTACCTAAATACCATTAGCTGCCCACCTTCGTTGATCGATTGCCCTCAACCTGATCTCAAAGCATATTTTACTCTGTGCTTCTCTAACTTCAAACGACGCATAATCCAAGCAATGTCCCATGCAATGTCCCACCCCTAATCCATGCAATGTCCCCCCCTCCTGTTTCCCGCACTTTGCAAATACTGCCCCCAATCTAGCACTCTATATCATCTGGTATGGGGGTTTCAACAAACCCCGTCCCTCATTCCTAATCCCCAACCTACATACGAGCACGGCTGACCAGCTCCGTCCGACCTCTCCTCCCAGCGCCGCCTGGTGGAGAGGTCCCGGGTGGCCAGCGCAGGCCAGGGTATCCCGGATTAGAGAAAAAAAAAACCCACTAGGCGGGTGCCCAGACATCAGCACCTAAAGCTCGCCAAAATAAAGTTTATTCCTTCTCCGCCTCGTACTTTTTTTGAGGTGCTTCTTGTGCTTCTGTGGAATTTTGTGAAATTGCTTTCGTGCTTGCGCTTTGGACGTAACGACTCGGATTTATGACTTCGAAGAGACTGGCTTTCGACGATAGGAAGCTTGGCATCTCAACCACTTTTTACTTCTCCCACGATCATCAGCGTCATCAGACACAGAAAGTTGGTTTCTCTGCAGTGCATTTTGGTGTGGACGTTTGCAACGTTTGCAACCCAACAACTATCGCCACGGCCTCCAACGAGTACTTCCAGTCAGTGTTCATGACCGACAACTTCGAAATACTCAATTTCCCACACGAGTCGCGTTACTCAATTGGCGATATAACCATGTGTCGCGGGGGGGGGGGGGATTCTAAAATTATTTTGCACCTGGACAACAAGAAATCCTGTGGTTCTGATGGAATCAGGAATCAACAATGCTTTTTTGGTTAGATATTGTGCTTGGACCAGCCGGCACTTTTTTTAATTTGTAATAAATCTTTATGTACGGCGACTGTCCCGTTAGTATGGAAATTACTGAAAATATTTCCCATGTTTAAATCCGGCAACAAGCAGTCACCATTGAACTATCGTCCGATTTTCATAACGTTTCAATCATGTACACCTCTCGAACATATCATATTCAGTCATATTATGAAGTTTCTTGAATGTAATAATATTTTGTGTGACGTGCGGCATGGTTTTCGTCGTGGCTTTAGTACAATAACTCAGCTTGTTGAATTTCTCATCACGTTGCTCACGCTCTTGACAAATGAAACCACATCGAGGCAGTCTTTATAGACTACTCCAAAGCGTTCGACACCTTTACACACTTAAAAGTTGTTCATACAGTTCGCGTTATACCTAATAAACCGCCCTTAGTTGATTGGATTGCTAGCTTTTTACATGATCGCTCACAGTGTGTTTCGCGTAATTCCTAAAATTTGTCGGTAGTACATGTGCCATCCGGAGTTCCCCAGGGTTCGGTCATAGGGCCACTTTTGTTCTTATTGTATATGAATGATCTGCCTAATTATGTATCCGCAAAAATACGTCCCTATGCCGACGACTGTGTGTTATACAACGTAATTAACACGATTAATCATATTTCACTCAATTTTGCAGGTGGTGCCAGAAATGGAAAATGAATATTAACTTTTCATTCAATGAATATTAACTTTTCTTTCAGTACGCGCAGTTCCGTTTCTTTGTTTAATCATTCGTTTAACGGTTGTTCCCTACAGCGGGTGTACAAATGCAATTACCTGGGCGCTCTTTCAGTACGCGCAGTTCCGTTTCTTTGCTTAATCATTCGTTTAACGGTTGTTCCCTACAGCGGGTGTACAAATGCAAGTACCTGGGCGCCATCTTCCCACCTACCTTGTCGTGGTCAAAGCTCATTGAATATACATGCAACAAAGTATTAAAAAATAGGCTACCTAAATCGTACATTGCGAGAAGGTCCACTAGAAACAATATTGCTAACATTCAGAACGCTCATCCGACCAATCTCAGAATACGCCTGTACCATCTGGAAGCCTTATAAAGTATCTGAAATGAACACGCTTCAATCAGTTCACAAGAAATCAATTCATTTCATTTTCCGCCGTTTCGATTGGAGCTTTCACCGTCATCTCACCTTGATACACTAGAATTACAACCCCTGTCCGAGCGGCGTGAACACGAATGTCTTAAACTTTTGCATATTCTTAGGAATACTCTGCGCTACTCATTACAGACCAGCCATTTGTCGCCCGATAAACTTAAATCTACCAGAAATGGTCACAAACTTAACCTTGCTTCGTCCCCCGAACAATTGAAAAGTGGAATCTACCACCATGTGAAATTACGTCATTGCGTTAGGAACATTTTTTGCATAATTGAAATTGAATGCGTTGTGTCAATTTTTCATAATTTCAGTGACTCGTTGTACTTATATTATCTATTATGTCTAAACTTTAGGAGTAAGTGACTTTAAATGTGTTTTTTTTTCTGTGTTATTCTGTGCAGAAAAGTGTGTTTTGCATTCTATGTACCTACCCACCCCTGCGATAGCCCAAATGGGCTATCGCAAATAAATAAATAAATAAATAAATAAATAAATAAATAAATAAATAAATAAATAAATAAATAAATAAATAAATAAATAAATAAATAACATAATAAAATTTTTTTGTCTAAAGTAAAGTTAATGTTCGCATACGGATTTGTCCAGTATATGATTAGCATCGCTTAATGTGTTAAAACAATAGAAATGAACGTGTGCTTATGCAGAGTTATTCCAAACGCGTCACAGCTGCCCGATTGCCTAATCAACACATCCGTCTGGTAGGCGTCATAGAAACTACGGCGAAGCTTGCGCGCTGTGCTGAGGTCTAATGATTTGCTACTTCCTATTGTGCTTGATCCAAGTTAGAGCAGTGTGCGGGCTCAATAAAAATTACTCAATAAAAAAGCCTGCCGCATGCGGTCACCAAATAGAAGGCGGGTGTGAAATGACAAACGAGATGAAACCGCCGTATACACACATTCTTATTTTCGTTCTGTTTTTTCACACTTGTTTGACTGTTTTCAGAAATATGTACCAATTTACCGTGCGGATTGATGCTTTTTTATGTAATTAATTCCTGCCCACCTGCTTGGTCTTCGGACTGCAGTATGTCTTAAATAAAAAAACTAAATTCCATTTTTTGCCTTCGTGGGTTTGTATCGGTGTTGAAGCTTGGGGACAACCGCGTACTAAGAGCGTAGCTGCACGAAGGGTAAACTGCAAATGGTTAGCTTGCCGCAAGTTATTTAGAACTATTTTCAGTCACGTCTGACTATTATTTTCCCGTGTGGCTGAAATTAAATAGAATGTCCGGGCGACGCGGTGAATTGGCGCAGTGTCTGGCTAGCGTTGCGCTCTTTCCCCCGGGTGCAAACTGTGTAGCCAGACAATTTTAACAGCAAAGGTGTTTAAGCTTGACTTTCGTTCGGTGGCGTTCGTAACAAATATCAAGGCAAAGTTTGAGAGTATCTACGTTTGTATCCTAAACCCCGTTCGACATGGTCCGTTTTTCGTCTGCGAATTCGGTGGAACGAACATTCGCACTTGCGAAGTTCGCAATGCCTGAAAATGTCGTTACATGATGGCCTGCGAACGTCCCGATTTTCGCACTTCAGGAACACATTGTTTGCAGACCGAGTTAGGTCTGCCACGAGCAAAGCCCCCAGTGTGAGCCGTACTTTCACAACTCTGTGATATTGTTTCATGACTCTGATCAGCGCACGCGTGAGACAGTGGAGGCAGCTGAAATGCAACTAGGCGATTTCCAATGTGTCACTAAAACATCGGTAGCCTTGTCAGATAAGGAGGCAGCGTTCTTAAAAAAGAACTGGTCATGGTAAGGATTGACACTTGTGGGACAGCGCCAAATGATTCGGGTATTCTAATCTCTGTATAGTCCGTAACCCTTTCTCTATCTCTTGTCTTTTTGCTGGTATATATCCCCCCCCCCCCCCGATTCAATAAAATTTATTTGGATGTAGCGCTTCTCCTTGTCTTCTGTGTCCGTGTGTTTTTATGCGCTTAAGATTAACGTAATGGTGTGTTTGTCTTCCAACACAACACCTAAAAGCTAGCTCTTTGGTTTCGCATGAATTGATACACCATTGAATGTAATGTCAGGGTCTGGAGGTATTCCACGCCTCACAGAGAACAGAATGCGTTTTCTTGATCAAATTTAACACCCTTCTTATCTGGCCAGCCAGCACCTTTTCTGACAACAAGATGGACTTGACGATTGCGCAAGGACATGTTACAAGATTTAAACGCTATTCGCACATCGTCTACATACATCACTTAGAAAATTGTAGGTGGCGATGCCTTTCCAGGGAAGTTTATCTTGACTATAAACAGTGTGCAACTTAAAACTCCACCTTGAGGCACGCCATTTCCTTGCAAGTGAGCATTTCAGGGTGCATTCCAACACTCCCACGAAATGTTCTCTCGGACAAATAACTAGCAAAGGCGATCATCATGTTGCCTTAAACACTAAATGACTTTAGGTCGTTGAGGATTCCGTAGCGTCAAGTGGTGTCATAGGGTTACTCGATGTTAAAAAACACCGTTACACAAAACTGTTTGCGAACGAAGGCATCCTTTGATGTAGGATTCTAATGCTACCAGTTGATCGTTTGTGGACCACTCCGCCCTGAAGCCAGCCCGGCAGTTCTCGAGAAGACCATTGTACTTTTAGTACATGAGTCTCCTATAGATCATTTTCTCGAAAAGCTTGCACAGGCAGCTTGTCAGGGCGATCGGATGATAACATGAAGGGGAAGATGGGCTTTGTGTAGGTGTTGTATCATGTTTTATGTAATTATGACTGCACCTAGAGCTGAATTCAAAGTTGAAGAAATTGGTGATCACCGACAAAGGTTTATTTAAAAAGGTAAAAATACGTTTCGGCTTCCGTACTGAAACCTTGTTCACTGAGCGGAAAGCCGCGAAGCTCGAAGCTTTCAAGAAGTGCGTCGAAGTAATCGCCGCAGGCATCTTGTATACGTAGGCGTCAGATTGCCTTCATTGTGGTTCAGGGCTTTTTCTGTATTTTGAATCACCAGTGACTCATGATATCGACGTGACAGCCATTTCCTTTCTCTGGCGAAAACTGACACTTCGTTCCAGCCTATTTTCTATGCCATGGCTTCCACGTGTTCCGCAAGCGCATTCGGCGCAATCTTCTTGTTTTTCACGTCGTTCTTGTGTTCGCGCAATCTTCTTTCGAAGTTGCCGCTCTCGCCAATGTAGCAATAGTCGCAGTATTGTAAGGGAAATTTGTGCACCACCCTAGGGAACTTGTCTTTCTTGATTCTGTCCTTTACAGCCACCATCTCGTGCCTCAGCTTGCGCGCGTGGACGTGAGCGACGTGCACATCGTACGCGCGCAGAACCCAACCAAATACTCGTGTGCAAAAAGGGACAAGTCGCCACTACCTGTTCTGATGCGTGCCTTAATGGAACATGATCATGATCATTAGGATGGGCACGAGCGAGGCGAGGCGTCATCTTTTTCAACATCCTCCCCTGGGCGAAGATGGTTACAAAATTTTACAGCGTGCTGGCATTCGTGGCCGTAAAGCAGTCCAGTTGACAGGCATAAAGAATTGAAGTCCGTCGAAGCAAGCAGAGTCGGGGAACTCGCCTCTTCTGCTTCTACCGATGAAATCGATGCTTGTTAGCCTGCCGAAGCGTAGAACTCTGGCCTCGATGAGCAGCTGCTGAACCTTGCCTGTAGATGAAAGTCCTCGAACCGACGAATTCACCACTAACGAGTGGTTACCAGTGGATACCAGTAGATACAAAACGTAACCAGTGTTGTAATTAGTGGATAAAAAATGTTTTGTTCGCCGGCAGGCTTTTCCGTTCTTCACTGAAGTTAGCGTTGTTTGTAACCCCTTTAGAAATCTCGGGGAGTTCTTTTGAATCCAAGGCATTGTTTCGATTTGATTTCACTTTCGCCTAACTCTCTCTGTCGTCGTGGGGCTGTTCGCGACTCGGCGTATCTTCTGCATCTTGCCACAACCCATTAAATGGGGCCGCTTGGGTATTACATGTGCCACGTTCCGAAGCAAACCACTCATAAATTTATCCTCTATCGGCGTGATATTTCCTTTCCTACCTTTCTGGCGAAATTTCAGGGGTTTCATGCGACCTCTTACCTTATGGAACGTAAACATGTGCGGTCGCTTCAGAAACGTGGTAGCTTCTCTCTCTTGCCCTTCAGATGACCTGCGGCTGTCTGTTTCTTGCGATTTCTCGTGGTCGGATACTTTAACTGCCGCAATTTCTCATTCTTGGTATCTGATAACCAACGGTCGAGTTGTCAACGGTGTTTTCTGCTTGCTCTAATCTCTCTATATTAAGAAAAATTTCACTTTGCTCTGAGCAGTTATTGTTCGTTAGATGGTACGAAGTATTTGCGGCACAGCACCCAAGATAGCCGTTCGCCATTGTCAATATATCTTGCAAATTCAATGCTGGATTGGAGTGGCACCTATGATTTGTGGCGGCAGGATTATTCTTTTCATTAGGTGTTTCCATATTTTACGTATCTATGTCTTCATCCTTTCGGTGCTGTCGGAGCTCTGACCAAACTCGGACTTTGATGGACGCTATGCGAGCTTGTCGGTTAGTTCTGGCATGGGTGATACTCATTTCCAGTTGCACTTTTGCCGATATTACCCTGCCTTCAAAATCGAAGGCGTCAAACATCCCCGATTCCAGCTTTTCGATGTCCACGATATTCTCTATTTCTCGGTTAATCTTGCCCAGGCAATCGTTTTGGTCAGTCAAAATTCTTAACAGATGAGTTAACTCCCATATAGGTGGTAGCCCAATGCGTAGAATGCCTTCAACCTTGCCGATCATATATTTCAGTCGCTTCCGGACGGTCCGTCGTCTTTCAATGAGGGCCTCCATGGTCCATTGCAGCTTCACGGACGCCAATATGGCTCGCGATCAGATTCACGGAGCAGAAGTCGACGTTGTCGCACAGGGAATTACGCAGCCGCGAAGGCACATTTCTTAAGTCGGCAAAGGTGCAGCCCGTATGGGTCCGGCTCGTGTCGCCTTCTTCTTTAGCTGGCCTAACCTTGAGCTGGCTCAACGTGTTCACTGAATCGGCGGCTTCATTTCTGTTTGCCAGAGGTTAGAATGCGGTCGAAGACAATAAGACAAATCCGCTCGGTGTGGCTCACCTCTGGAGGTCCCTTGGTCCCGGGTTTCTCGCACCAAAATGTGAAAAAGGAACAAGCTGCCAGGACCCGTTCTGATGCGTGCTTTAATGGAACATGATCATGATGATAATTATGATAGGTTCGAGGGAGGCGAGGCGTCATCTTTTTCGACAACTCGCTCACGCCCGGCACGTAAGGGATCGCCGCTCGGCTTCGGCAAGCAGGACCAGCGGGTTGTGATGGTTGTGACCGTCGTAGCACGGAGTCCACGAAGTGCTTGGGGTAGCCGCATATTGCCGAGTTCTTTGCGCACTTGACGTAGATCAGCAGCCCTGTCTTCTGGCTGTGAGCAGAGGTTCTTGGCGCGTTGGGCGAGGGAAGCCAAGACAGAGCGTTTATGACAGGCTGGATGAACAGAATTAAAATGGAGGCACCATCCATTGTGGGTTTTTCGGTAAACCTTGAACGAAAGACGATCGCTCGACGTTCAACCGACACTTCCAGGAAAGGAAGAGGGCCTGCAGCCTCCTCCTCGACAGTAAATTGATTCCTCCATGCCGTTCACATGTTCTGTAAACGCAGTTCGTGCGTCATTTTAATAGTGCAGAAACAATAGTCGATGTACCGCAGAAATAGCTTGGGTCGTGGTTCCAATGAACATAACGCGCGAGTTTCTAATGCTTCCGTGGTAAGGTTGGCAGTTGTCACTGAGATACATGTGCCCATGGCTGTGCCATGAACCTGCTTGCAGATCGCTCCCTGGAAAAGAAAAGTGTTCTCTAGGCAGAACTGCAACAGCTTCAGGAGATCTGGTGATTCGATGGGGGTTCTTTTACACAAACCGTCGTCATGTTGCAGGGCAGTCCGACAAACCTCCATCGCCAAATGCACGGGTATGCTGGTGAACAGTGACTTGACGTCAAAGGACACCATTATTTCGTCGTCGCCCACCGTGACGTCGCGCAACTTTTCAGTAAAATCTGAGGAGTTGCGTACGAAAGTAGAACCCTTTCCAACGAGTGGTGCATAAACTTTGTGCAAATAGCCCGACAGGCGGTATAAGGGTGAACGTGTGAAGTCTACTATCGGTCGCATCGGGACGTTCGGCTTGTGTATCTTCGGGAGGCCGTATAAAGCAGGTGCTGAGCAGTTGGGACAGAGGAGCTTGAAGTACAGCGACTTGTTTGGGGGAAACCAACCGGAAAATGTCAGCCAAGAGCGTTTGCAAGCCTCGTTCCACTTTGAGGGCAGGGTCCCATCTTAGCTTCACGTACGTGCTATCGCCCTGCAGAAGATCAGATATTTTTTCAACGTAGTCGTCGCTATTTAAGATGACGGTGGCGTTTCCTTTGTCAGCGGGAAGTATTACGATGTCCAGTGTTACTGCGCAGGCTCTTGATCGCATCACATTCCTCGGCAAGAAGAGTAGACGAGGATGCCGTGGTAGCTTGGCAAGAATGCAGATTGCGCGAGTTCCGAGCCTCGTCTCGGCGGCTATTCTCAACCTGTCCTATAGCCTGCTCGGCCGTACAGCTGAGATTTCTTGCGTTCGGTGCAGAACCCGCGTTGAAGTTCAACCCGAGCTCAGGCACAGCGAGTTCGGCCGGATTTGGACTGTACGAAGATAGGTTGTAAACAGTCGAAGTGAAACGGTCGGGCGTAACTACACGCACGGGAGGCAGCAGTCTCATTGTTTTTATGCGACAACCCTTGCTGGCGGGACTGGAGGCTCACCTTGTAGTTCGCACGTAACTGGGTGCTGGGGAAGTCATCTGGACACTGATGCTCGAGACGCCGCCGAGCGAAGAAGACTTGTTTCTACAGGTGCCTGACGGAGTCCTTGCATTCCAGGATCCTGGCCTGAAGTAGTTGCCGCTCCGCTCTTCAAACCACGCTCTAGCGAAAGGGCGTATTCACGAGACGCAGCAGACCAAGGGACCTCGGAATAAGGTTCCTGGCCTTGAAGACAAGGTTAAAATCCAAATGTGCTTTGAACGCTGAGAGACGCATGGAGAGGGAAACGTATCAGCGCACTTCAGTGATGAACGCTTGCCATGCGACCGCCGTAACGTAATGAAATCTAAGGTCTGACCGGGTAAAAGACTCATATTTGAAGAAATTGGTGATCACCGACCAAAGGTTTATTTAAAAATGGTAAAAAGACGTTTCTGCTTCCCTGCGGAAGCCTTGTTCACTGAGCGGAAAGCCCCGAAGCTCGAAGCTTTTAAGAAGTGCGTCGAAGTAATTGCCCCAGGCATCTTGCATACGCAGCCAAAAGAAAACTCCGATTAGGCAAATAAATTTGGCTCATCTTGATCCATGAAACCGCAGGATGTGGCTCATTTTCGATACGAACTACCATCTGCGTACACGCTTGGAGGGCGTTATCACAACTATTTTCTTGCCAGCCCTTTTTTAGGGGAAAGTTGCCGAGTTTTTCCTGTCAGTGCAGATTTATGTGGGCGCGCTGTTCAAACAACAACTGTGGAGACAGAACTGTGCGGGCCGTCACATCACGGATTGTCAAGAGGAATGTTCAACGAAGCCTATACTAGGAACATGTTAGTTGCGACATCTTTGCTCTGGGAAAAATTTTGCGCAAATGTTTGCTTTGTACCAGATTAACACGAAGCGTCGGTGCTCGAGCATTACGGGGCTTTGGCCCAAGGTAATGGTTCACTCACCCTGTCGATGATTTGGTAGACTTTTCCGGCGGCACGCTTCGCATTGGCGAAAAGCGTGAAAGTATGGCGTCGCCTGCCCCAGGCTCATGGAAAACATTAGCACGCTAAAGAATACCTGCGTGCAATCAAACAGCGCAGTCAGGTGCTGAAGTTATTGCAAGAGATCTCATTTTTTTGTCAGAGAACTGGTCTTTCATTCTTCTACAACGAATGCTTGGAGACCAGCCAAAAGCCGATTTTTCACTACACGTTGAGTTGTGGCCAACAAACGGTGTGATGCGGGAAACGAGCAGAAAAGGTACACTGCTGCAGATAAGGTGTGTCTTACATCGTCGGTACAGCCTAACAACAGATGTAAAGGGGAACAAACTATACAGTTCACACATCTCTCCTCCAGTGAGGCACAAAACTGAAAGTGGTGCCGTCCCTTATAGGCATGATTTGGGAACAGACCAAACGTTAGCGTTTCACACCCAGGAGTCTGAAGGGGCACTTAGAGGCAATATGAACGTTACGTAGATGGTATAGGCCGCATGGTTCACATTTTCTGGCATACACGCAATGGTTGCATAGAATACCATTGGTATTATTTATTTATCATAGTACCCACACCCCCTTTTCAATGTAATACAGTGGGGGGAAGAAACTAGATATTCGTACAAAATAGAGGCAAAACAGAAATATCACTTAAAGCACAATGACAAGCCAAAACCTGGCATGTTCAAGGAATATACACTACAAAGAACACGAAAATACATTAGACATAATTGTCACAATATTTTTGGGTAAATCATTTAATTAGCTAATAGTTTCGGGGAAAAAGCATGCTTAAAAACTTCGGCTATTTCTTTTATTTTACAGGAGTGATCTGTCCTTAGTGAAACGTAGTCTGGACTCAGTAAATAACAGCTTCTGTCTATCCCAGTTTTGTTATGAAATATATTGTGAAAAAAATTTAGTCTGTGTACTCTCCTACGATCCTGAAGCGAATCCCAACCTAGGCTGCGCTTACACTGAAATTCCTTACATGTTTAAGACCAAAGCGAGGAGCCAAGTTTTGAACTCTTTCTAGTTTCTCGATATCAGATTTGATACGTCGATCCCATACCGTACAAGCAAACTCGAGTATGGGACGAACATTGGTCTTGTACAGCAACTCTTTAGTCTTCACTGGAAAACGTTTCGCGTTGCGACGTAGGAAGCCCAAAACACGACAAGCTTTCGCACACACGTAATTTACATGATGGCGCGAAGACAGGTCCGAGGTAAGATACACAACAAGATATTTATGTTCGAACGTTTGGTTAAGACATGTACCATTGATGGTATAGGAATACGCATAAGGCGTTTTCTTTCTCGGGAAGCACATGTACACAGATTTTTGTAGGCTTATCTGCTTTCCCCAAGTTTGACACCAATCAAATAGCCTATTCAGATCATGTTGAAGCGCGGTGCAGTCATCCAAGTGATTACTAATTCTATGTAATACACAGTCGTCTGCAAACAATCGTATTGTAGAAGAAGCACCGTTACAAATATCATTCATGAAATATAAAAATAACAGTGGGCTCAAAACAGAACCCTGCGGTGCTCCCGAACTTACATCGACATCTTCAGACTGCTGACCGTTTACGACAACACGCTGTTTCCGTCAGTTCAAGTACTCTTGTATCCAACGAACAATTTCGGGGTTTATGTTATACCACGCCAATTTTTCTAGGAGGAGTGAATGATGAACAACGTCAAACGCCTTTGCTAAATCAAGAAATATACAGTCGACGGAGAAACCTTGATTCAATGCACCAGCAATATCATGAGTTAATTCTGTTAATTGCGTCACACAAGAAAATCCAGCTCGAAAACCATGCTGCTGCAGGCTAAGCAGCGAGAATGTATTTAAGTGGCTAATAATGCGACTAAAACGCACGTGCTCGAAACACTTTACATACTACACTCGTCGAAAAAACAGGACTCTATAATTGGGTACGTGGCTACGTGGTCCCGATCTGTGCAACGGCGCAACGTTTGCAAGTTTCCAGTCACCCATTTCCAGCGTTGATCTGAGTCAAGCAACTAGTTGAGGCATTCTTGTAAAAATATTAAACATAGTGCGTGGGCGAAGGCATATTTTCAATACTGTAGGCTTTGTGTTCTCATATGTCCTCATTTAATTGCTTCCTTTCTCGTTTGCTTCGTGTCAGCCACTTTTCTTGGTAGGAGGGGTTGATTACACCCAATGCTGAACTAAAGAATCGTATCCACACCAGAAGAGGCGCCTTTTCTGAGAAGGTTGCCGACGTGGGCATAGAAGGCTACCGAAGACAGACTTGTTGGTTCGATTCCTAGCATTAATTCCTTTAATTCCAGCGAGCTGCTGTATCAATGTTGCCAGATGTCAAATCCAAACCCTATGCGCGTAATTATATTCCTGTTGATATAATTATATCGCTGTTCAATAAAAAGTAACTATTGACTAATGGAAGTTGATACAGACGACCTAAATAATATTCGTTGATTTTTTTGTGATGGCGGTTGTTTTTTGTTTTTTTAGAAATTGCAGTCATAGCACCGTAACATTACCAATGGCAACAATGAGTGAAACGGTGTTGTTCGTTTGCTTCCTAGCTTTGCTGCTACTTTCAAGTTTAGTGCGCTGAACTTCGCTGCAATGACCATCAATTGTTCCATTTCGGCTACACTTGTACCCACCGCGCTATTGTGGCACTTTTGTGGCAGTGTTCTGGACCTGGTGTTCACGAGAACAGAGCCGTACACGGAAAAAAGGCTCGAACGGAGCGTCTGCTTTTTGGCTGCTGAGTGCGCAGGCGCTCTGCACAGACACAGAATAAAAAGCTGTGATTGGCTGCAGCTTCAAAATACACTATGTCTATTTTGCGCTATGTGCGTGCAGCTTCCTTCTTTGTGTACCGTCTTGAGCGCTGTTTTTTTTTTTTAGAAAGTATGAACCAACAATCCCAAACACTCCCATTGCTTCAGGTAATTTCAAACTACACTGACGCTCTCGCTCACGTTCGTCGCCGCGCGTCTGACATTTAGCCCGCGCAGGTCGCCGGCGAACAGCCGTTTTTACGACGCCGGCGATGCAGCAGCCGCCGCCTGGCGTCGTTCGCCGCATCTTCGCTGACTTTTCGCTGCATGCAGGTCAGCCTTAAGCGTTTATTCGGCGGTGAAAGATGCTTTAATTGCTGAGAAATTACCAATCGAAAAATTAGCAGTGGCTTAGCTCGGCTATGCCAGGATATAGGTAGCGTGAGCTAAGGTTCAGCTGGTTATTTTTAGCTTTCCTGGTTGTCTAGGATTAGCGCAGCTCAGCCTCCTGGCGTGGTCGCTTTGCTAGACGTTCCCCCCCCCCTCCCCCCTTGGCTCCGGTGTCTCCGCAGCACGTTTAGCCTTCTGTTCGATCTTCCTACGCTCAACCGCTAATTGCCAGGCGTGAGTTAAGCTTCCGATGAGTTAAGCTTCTCCGCTCTTCTGCGTCGCTGAGCAGCAATTTCGCTCTCCTTCTCCATGGCTATACCCCACTGGCAAACGCCCCGCTATACGTATACCCCCACTGATACCTCTGCGCATGCGCACAAAATTAGAGCCGCTATCTGACGCGGCGTCAGACTTAGTTACTGCGCAACGGAGGCGCACAGCTGGGCACGCGCCGGCGCCAGTGTGTCTGCCGTGGCTATGACGTCACTCCTCTGGAATGCGCAGACCGGCGAGGCGCGCGCTGCGGCGGCTCCGGCGCGCCAGCTGTGCGCCGCGTGCCGTTCCTGCTCCTCGCACATTCGCAGCACGGCTGGCACGGCTCTGCAGGAGCCACGCGAAACTTCTCAACCTCGGCCAGTGTAGCTCACGCTACAAAACTTTTTACATTCCTCGCGCCATTTCATGACGTTTCGCGGTCTCACATTGGGCGCATACGAGGAAACAACTTGCCCGCCTACACTTCCGTTACCTGCCACTTTCTGTGGGTTAATTAATCTTGGTGCCGAACGGGACGTGCGATGGTGGTTATAGGTGTTGTGACACCAACTTTTAAGCCTTTAAAAGTTTGCTGTAGTCTTGCTCTGTATGCAAGGACATTGAAAAAAAAGTGATGGGTACAGCTAACGTTCATAAATATCGTAATTCGCTTCTAAAAAGTAAAAAAAGCTCGTTCTGGTGATCGGGACCCATCGCTAGCGCCACCAACCATGACGTGAATGTATTTCCAGCATAACAAAGTTTCAGTGACGTCCTACCATTTAGTGCCTCGAGCGATGTCTACATGAACCCGTTACCTGTTTGGTTGGATCAGCAAGCGAGACTGCAAGCGATGCGAGAACGCTTTGCGCATGCGACAGTCGCACTGAGGGAGCCAAACTGTCGCTCTGCAAATGGCGCAGGCAGGCACAGGTACCTCGAGCGATAGCTTGTTACCGCTCCACGAAATGTGACTCAAGTCCTAACTAAAGCTGCACATACGAGAAAGGAGCTACTAATATGATCCCCATTTGCATTAAAAATCGTCATCGGCACCGCTTATGAGAACGGCAATCAATTATCCGCCGCAGCGTTAAGCCCCGCCTCCGTAGGCGGACTTGCAGGCGGACCGGCCGGCTACTCCCAACGCGCGTCTTGCCACCCACTGCTTCGCGTGTCGTTCTCTAGCCGCGGCAGAAAATCGCACTCGCACGGCCGGAGTCACGTCCATGAGCGCTTTTTGGGCGGCGGACGACATCAGTACGCAGGGGATTTAGCAGAAAGCGCCGCCGATGCGGAATCTACAGTGCTACGGCAGCTCTGCTCACGGTAGTGATTGGCGACTGCAAACAGTGATATCCGTCCAACAGTCGTATCCTCCGTGTGAGCGAAGGAGCTGGCCGAGCGGAAGTCCGCCATGCGATGAAGCCACGACCTGCCCCGGACTTCTCCGCTGAAATTCTCCCTCGTGTGAACACCGTTTAACGTGTGTGCGAGAGCAGACCCCGCACTAAAGTCGCAGCGTACCGCAGCACCCCCATGGTAGAGACACATGGCATAGTGTACTTGAAACACTGTGACGTCACTGCTCAAATAGGCGCCCAGAAACGAAACCGAATCCTGTTCACATGAATCGTGCGATAATAAATTGTTTACTTAGAATATGAGTTGAAAGTGTGTGTCATGCTTTCTAAAGCAATATAAAACATTAGCAACAAAGAACGCACAAGCAACAAATTTGATGTCACAACACTTTTAAACAATGTGGATACCCCGCGCGGCCTTTTTATTAACCTACAAAACGTCTTGCGGACAGCGCAACTCTAGCAGGAGCGACGACAGGGGCGCTCTTTTGATTTGCATTCTCGTTTTGGATACTCGGATTTTAGTCGCTTCGATGCACCCGGCTTAACAACGTGGCGGCATCTATTAGTTAAACTAGTAACAGTGTGCAACGCTATTTTTTCCCGTTGCGGTATGGTAATGTTAATTGCGCCATCTGGTGAATGTTTCGCAAAGCGAGTTGCCTATTAGCCCATATGCCAGAAGTGTGCTTAGAGCTTTTACGAGCGCCCAATGCAACACTAACAAACAACGTGGCGCCAGTATGGAATGAAACAAATGTCATTTTACCTAAGTACGCACCGCAGTGAAAGCATAGTAGCACATAGCACTCTGAATGGAAAGACCGGGTTTGACGCACACATTTTATTCAACTTCAAGATAATCAAAAAACGGTTTCGAACAAACACAGCGTCAGGGAATTCGTTTTGAGCCGAAGCGTCCTGTAAGGGTAGCACTCCCATCTTGCGATTTACGGGGGCGAAAAAGTCACTTCACTCCGGCGCAAGCCGAGAACTAAGATTCTTAAAAAATCGCTTACAGTATGCAATACCGGTGCGGGTTGAATCGTTGCAGTTGATAATTCCAACATAGTAAGCAAAGTACAGCAGTACGCCGTCGAATTCCATCGCCAAGTGAACGCGACCACAACACGCACACAGCTTCGTACGCCAGCCTGGATGCAAAACTTCGTTCGTGCAGAAGCGCTACTTGAGGTATACAGCAAAAAACTTGTTCTATCAGACGCAATTACTGTCCACAGAAGAGCGGAACTATGCAAGGACGACACGCTGCTTGCCGCCATGATGTAGACAAGGAGATGTAGACATGTGACTACGACGAACCGGCACTAACCATCGCAACCACCACCAGTGCCTCGGCTTGGCAGCATGCGAATGTCGGCACGGCTTTAAATATACTGGTACACTTTTACTGCTTATTATTTAACGCGCAAACAAAATTTTGCGTATTTCTTTGAGAATTTTACGCATTTCTTTGAACGCGTTTCGGGTTCTGTTGTTTGTCACGTGACTCTTGCCACATCCGCTCAGTCACTGTTTGCGTCATTTCTGCTGGGCGACCGATAGCTTCACGGTTTATTTACGTGGATATTTTCACGGTACTGCCTCAGAGACTGGTGCACTAGTTTTCTGCGGATGCCAATGTATCTATTTAGACAACTTCGGTTCGTTTTCAGTGTCCCACTAAGGCCGGCGTGGCCATTCCTAGGGCAATGGCGGAGCAAATACTCACAATTATGAGCGTGCTGGTCTCATACTTTCGCTTTCCTGGCGGTTGCTGGAAGTCTGCGACGATGAGGTCGATGCCGTACCAGAAGCCCACCGCGTAGCTGGCAAAAATGGAGGCCCAGATGACGGACACGCCTGCGCTGGCCACCAGGCCCTTGCGGAACCCCGTGTGCGTGGCGTTGTCCAGCCGCTCGGTGTAACTGGGCGCACCGCCGTTGTCACGGAGCAAGAATTATATTAGGAGGGGAAACTGAGCTTCCTGGGGCAGCCTGATAACGTCACAAGCACTTGGCGAACGTCAAGTTTCCGGCATCTGGCGGCAAGCGAAGAAAGTGCGCGTTCATCACCACGGCCGGCGCGCGTTCTGTTCGCGCTCGTCCAGTCCAACCCGGCTGCGGCATCGCGCCGGTATTTGGCCGGGCCGCCGAAACGTTCATATTAATTATTATTTATTATTATTTATTAATTATTAATTTTAATTATTTATTATTATTTATTATTATTTTTGGCATTTTGCAGCCCAAGCGGGCTATCGCAGGAATGGGTCAAGTACAATGCATCAGATAAAAACAAGGGAATCTCAGAAACAGCGTTATGCAATAATATACAGCGACTCTCAATTTCTACACAAATACATCAAAGGGGAGAAAGCGGGCTAAGCCGGGGAAAGAATTCCATTATTCTATAGTTTGGGCAAATCTACTGTACTTGAAAATATTAGTGCGGGCGAAATACGGGGGGAGATAACTACGCGTAGTGGACGGTCCAGCGAGGATTACGAAGCGATTGCAAGGAAAACGATTCAGTGATTCGGTATTGCGACGCACAGCTAGAGGTGTTAGCCCTCAGAAATGAAGTGCATTACTGGGTGAAAATTTTGAATCAAACTGACGACAGATAAAGCGAACGTCTTTCTTTTGTACAGATTCAATCTGGCTTATTTCGCACTGCTTATATAGGTTCCAACCTGGCGAAGCGTATTCGAACATGGTGCGTATTAGCGACTTGTAAGCAATCAGCATTGTTCCCCTGGCTCCTTCAGCCAGCGTGCGTCAAAGGTAGTCAATTTTTTTCAGGCTCTTCTTTGTGATAGAATGGATATGCTTTGACCGAGATAAATTTGACTTAAACGTAACTCCAAGATATTTGTATCGATCTACGGTATGAAGTGATTGTGCATCAAATGTGTAGCTGATATTGGAGGGAGATGTACTATTTGAATATCTCATTGTCATGGTTTTAAAAAAGTTAAGTTTCGTTTGCCCTGCTTACGACCATGAACAACAATGCGAAAAGGTATCTTGCATATCTAAGGGATCTTGAAACGAGGAAACCTTCGAACATAATACAGAATCGTCCGCGTAAAGCCGAATCTTGGATTTAATGTGAATGGGTAAGTCGGTAATGTTCAGGAGAAAATTCAAAGGACCCAGCACTGACCCCTGTGGAACCCCTTATGAAAACCGGTACAATGGCCGAGAACACTTTGTTGAATGATACAAACTGTGTGCGTTCCGTAAGGAAGCTGGAAACTGGACCAACCAGTTGCGGATTTTTAAGAATAGCATTTAATTTTAGCAACAGTTTGGGGTGAGATACCATGTCAAACGTTTTAGAAAAGTCGATAATTATGGCATCAACCTGGGTACCCGTGTCTTAACTATAGCATCTATCATGAGAAAACTCGGCCAATGGGGTTATTGTGCTGAATCGCGCCTGAAATCGTGTTGCATGTTAGACAAGAGTTCATTACTTTCAAGATAATGCATAGTGTGATTGTTTACTATATAATCTAGGAGTTTGCATGAGTAGGAGGTTAACGAAATAGGTCTGTAATTCCCGATCCTATGTTTATCTTTACCCGATTTCCAAGAGGATGGTATTATTCCAGAACTGAGTGATTTTCGAAAAATTACTGTGAGGTACCTAGACGTCCACTGCGAGTAACGGTTGAAGAAAACGTATCGTACGTGAAACTTCAAAAATTAGGGCAAAATATTTGCGCTCAGTTTGGAATTAAATTCTCCTCTTTCGGGAGTGGTCCTTAGTAAAACATTGGGTCATTGTTGATATAGGGCTCCTAATCCTGCACGATTTCATAGTTAGAAACACGCGTCGCCCGCGAGCTGTCTGTGACACTCTCGCGCCAACTTACATTTAAGTAGCTGCGTGTTCATGAAGCACTGTTAAGATAGCGGTCGACCAGCCAGATCAGGCGCTAACTTTTGGGAACGCTATTGGCGGTCGATGAATTTCAGCGGACGCTCATAAACGGTAGGTCAAGTAGGTAAACTCCCTATGCTTTTGGCGCAGTACGCTCGGAATGGCTGTACTTCTTCTGAACTAGCACGCTAAAAAAACTCCGAATATGAAAACGAGATATTCCACCGCGCCGTCCAAGGAGTGACCGCGTGCATCGAACGCCGGCACCGAATCCGCGACGGCCGCGACGGCTACCGCCGGGTCGCGGCCACGCAAGGGTGCGACACGTCAGCGCAGAGGACAGTGAGGTAGGCCAGTCGAATAGGGACGCATTCATAGGACACAACTAGGGAGTTGTGGTGGTAGAGAGATCACCGAGAAGGTGACGGATGGAGCGTATTTGAGCTAATGGTGTAGAACTTTATTGTAGAGACTTTTGAGGGTTTGCTTTTAACTGTGTTTGAGATATTCAGTTTGAGGTTTGATTGGTTATTGGTTGTTTGCAATTGAGTCTTGAGTGCCTTGTGTTAGGGTTTTCCGAGTATCATTAAATGTGCATTGTGTTAAACATGTCAACGGCTTTCCTGCTTCTATCTCTCTGAGCTGGTAAAGACAACCTCACCATCCGTTCACGGGACAATTAAAACAGTAGACAATGACAATGACAAAAACGTGACAACAAATGCAGGCCCCAGCCATGCATTTGCGCAGCACACGCTAGGCCATTCAGCAAATGCATGAAGTTCCTGCTTCCGCTGAGAGGCACACAAGACCGCCGCTGCCGCTGCATGACATTGTGTTCATCAACACCTCTAGCCAACTACCCGACACTGCAGCGAAAGATAAACTAACTAAATGTTCGGGAACCCGTGCTCCGATTTTAGCCTCTCAATGGATTGCACTCTACTCGCCGATTTTGACACAGCAAGCCTTGTGTCTCCAGCAGGACCATTTCTACTAGTGAATGCTGAGAGGTCTGGGGTCCTTATAAGGGCATAGCCCAGACCTGCGGTATAGGCATGCACGATAGCTCTCGGAGCGTCAACAACGTCGCCGCCATAGCCTCTCCAGCTCTAGCTCGGCAGCAATAGCACTAAAAGGCGGACGGGTTGGCCTGCATTCATAGTGATAGCTTTTGCTCACCCTACAGGTGACAAAAGTAGGAATAAGACGCCAAGACGAGCGGTAACAGTGGATTATTATTTCTGAAGCGCCACATATATACCTTAAAAGAAACAATACTTTGAGCCCCGCGCGTGAGCAGAGTCGTACACGCTCCATCGGAACACACAAAAACTACTGCCCGAGCATCACAGTGCCGAGGAACTTAATTTCCCTCTCAGACAGAGCAGCCTCACCTTCCTCGTCTTCAACATTGGCTAGTATTGTGTCACCTAAAGGCAAGTTGGCAAATTTATTTTCGAATCTCCCGCGGCTCACTCCCAGCCGCAAGCTTTGTTAGCGATGAATGGCACCACCGAGCCCAGCAACATCGGCCCCGCAACGATGGTCACAGAATATTCATTTCGTAACACTGAATCTGTCACCATGTCGTGACCCAGCAACACCTTGCAGCCGCACGCTGTCGCGGCCCCATCAGAGGCCATGCAAGCACATGTCCTGCGTCTTAAACGCGAAGTGTGGACCGAGGGGGAAATCCGGCCTGACCGTGTGGAATGCTTCGTCCGTGACACTTTCGCAGCGTACGACAACGCTGTATGAGAAAGTGTTTGCAGAATTCAGAATGCAACCTGCGTCTCTTGAAGGCTTGGCTTGAATGAAGTTACTTATTCCTAGGCAGCATCGCTGCGTTCCCGACAGGTAGAAAAACTACACTAAATCCATCAAAATGCAACCATAGCGATGTCCAGCCATAGGATGTGGCATTTGTTGCTCTGGAGACAGAAAAAAATCATCTGGACGAAGACGAGGAGATATCACAAGGGCATCCCGGGCGGCCGCAGAAGAGCGACAGAAAGGTGAGAATCGTCGGTGAGAATCGCCATGCGTCTTCACTTCATTATTCTTCAGCTCAGCGTATAGTAATTAAGTTCATTCCTTCTTACGGACTCTTTTTTTGCCATGTTTTCGTCAGTTGCATTTAACAGGGGTGGACGCTGCTCAAATGAATTAATTTGCAAAGTTATTTCTACGGCTTACTTGTTTCGTTTATTCCTTTAATCTTTGAGTCATCTAACCTCTCTGCACATCTACTCCGGCGGGATAGAGTTACATACCTCTTATAACGGTGTCATCGTCGCCTTCAACGCCTGAACGAGAGGCAGTGTTGCATATCGAAGAAGCGATGGAATAGTTTGACGTGTATTATTGAGCAAGTTGGTGGTAAGAAAAGATTATTTTAACTGCGCAAGAAAAGACACTGGGCGAGGGCGAACAACAGACAGGACCACAGCGTAGACGAACAACCGATTTATTGTTCACGCCTCCAAGTTTCAAAGCCCGTGAGCCGAAAAAACAATGGACCCACGAAAGTACACGCGCGAAACGATGCATGAAAGTTTAGAAAGCGAAGCTGGTCGCCTAGTAAGCACTGTTTTCCCGAAAAGGATTTTAACCTCGGTAGCTTGGCGAGTAGCAAGGAAGGAGTTAACGAAGAAACTGCTGAAACGAGGCGAAGCAAGAACGTTGCTGTTGTACCATACCTGCCCAATATTTCCCATAATTTAAAGAAGATACGACATAGACTTGGCGTGGGCGTTGTGTTTTCAGCACCTAACCACCTGTGAGGCCTCTTCAAACGCGTAAACCGAGACCACAAAACCGAAAATGATTGTAATAAGAAGCACGGCCTGTTATTTTGGCCATGCATGTACGGCGTCCTCTACAAGTTTCCAGTTGAATGCGGCTATGTATTAGTCGGCCATGCAGACAAAATGGTACTTTGTTTCATTCGAAAGACTGCCTGGTTAGAATAACACTGACACCACATTTAACACGAACTTCACTCAAACAAGTTATAGTATAAATAGGAAAGTAGCTTAGTAGGCTGTAGGATTGGGCGAGTTGGTAATCCATGCTGTACTTCAATTGCGCAAAAACTAACGAAGACTGGAGAGAGACGACACGAGACAAAGCGCACTTTCAACAAACTTTATTAAGAAGAAATCACAGATTTATACTGCCCACACTCTCTCCCACACACGCATTCAAAAAAACCAATGAACAAACACCTCCTCCCCTGTGTGCCTTATCACACTCTTAGGGCACGTGCCGCTGCTATTGCGGTTTCACGATAAATCGTTGTCTTGCCCAAGGAAGTACATCTCTTTTTCCATAAGTGCGAGGGAGGAAGTGCTTACACAGCTCTTCCCAGCACGTGCTATTTCATTGGCCTCAATGATCTCGCGGGTCGTTCTGTTCTTGCTCATTGCTACGATATAACACTCATCAAACAGGGGGGGTACATTTGCAATCCCGACAGTGGGTAGCCAAAAGACCTGAGTCCCTCGCACTTATGGAAAAAGAGATGTACTTCCTTGGGCAAGACAACGATTTATCGTGAAACCGAATAGCAGCTGCACGTGCCCTAAGAGTGTGATAAGGCACAGAGGGGAGGAGGTGTTTGTTCATTGGTTTTTTTGGATGAGTGTGTAGGGGAGAGTGTGAGCAGTATAAATCTGTGATTTCTTCTTAATAAAGTTTGTTGAAAGTGCGCTTTGTCTCGTGTCGTCTCTCTCCAGTCTTCGTTAGTTTTTGCGCAATTGAAGTACAGCATAAATAGGAAAATAGAGAATGGTCATGTGACCCACTCTACTATTTCACTATTGGCTGTGTGATTGGCTTTGGCCGGCAAAAGTAAACTCAATTGAAAACGGGGATTATAATCTTGCAGAACAAGCTATTTCGGGAAAATATTTCTATAACAGTAAGAACGGTGCGGTAAACAGTGGAAGTTCCCAACGGACACGTAAGCATGGATGCAGTTAGTGCAGCACTTTGCCGGCTGACACTGCTTAACGCAGCCGTCGGACGCGTTGGACTTGTTTCGCAGATAGGATGACCAGACGTACCATTTCCCCCGGTCACTCCCATGTTTGATGTCCGCTTCTGCCGTCCCGTCTGTCATGTGTCAGGGCACCCCCCGAGAGGGGATGCATGAAAACCCCCGAATAATGGAAGAAAAGAACAAAAGAACGAGAATTTTGAAGTGCGCGCCATGAACGCGCCAGTCAGCAAGCGCCAGCGCCGACGCACCAAGGAATCCTGGGAAAAGGTGGCAGCACACTGTTCGGCCAATCAGGGGAGGCCACGCAGGGGACAAGTGGCGAGATGGCCATATAAGGACATAGCAGAGGCGAGAAGCCAATGGGGGTGCGCCACGGGAGACCCCAGAAGGTATAAAAGCGGGGCGCACAAAGAAGAGGGGACAGGCAAGAAACCGAAGAAACCAGGAGGCGGCCGGAGCACGCGCGCTTCAACGAACGAGCCAGGGGGACGCGGCCAGGGGGCCGCGACCACGCCATCCGAGCCTGGGCGGGAGCGGGCCGACTTCGCATCGGCACCGTCATCCTAGGTGCACCACGAACCTGTGTCTTCGTGGCCCCAGCGGCATCGGTCGGGCACCAGCGGCCAGCGTCCACGCTCCGTCGACGTTCGTCTCGACGGCCCCGAAAGGCTACGTTCGGGCCGAGCCTACCTGGAACCTCCAGCGGCAGCGGCTACCAGGGGGTAGCCACCGAGGAAGCACGCCGCCGAAGGGATGACCGCGCGCGTCGAACGCCGGCATCAAGGACCTCCAGCGAGAGCGGCTACCAGGGGGTAGCCACAGAGGAAAGAAGTGAGGACGCGCGGAGCCCACGCCGTCCAACGAGTGACCGCGCGCATCGAACGCCGGCACCGACGAAGCGAGACGACGGCTACCACCGAGTCACGGCCACGCAAGGGTGCGACACGTCAGCGCCGACGACCGGGGTAGGCCAGTCCAGTAGGGACGCAGTTGTCAAGGACACAACTAGGGAGTTGTGGTTCGAGAGAGAATTAACTAGAACTGTATGAGTGTATTTAGAGGGTACTTAGTGTAGGACTTTATTGTAGAGCCGTTTGGGTTTTGAGTTGAATTGTATATTAAGCTGTTAAGTTAGGGTTGTGTATTTGAGTTGTGTTTTGGGTTAGTTAGAGATGTGGATGTTTATCGTTTGTGGGTAGTTTAAATATTGAGTGCTGTGCCTGAGGGTTTTTTGTGTGTACATTAAATGTGTGTTATGTTAAACAAGTCAACGGCTTCTCTGTGTCCATTGATCCGAGCTGGTAAACACCACCCCACCATCCGTTCACGTGACAAATAATTGGGGAGCCTGCCAGGATTGATTTATCCTCACAAAGGATATTTCAATCGGGCCCAGTCACGTGTCTAACCAGCTTGGAGAATGGATTTGGAAAGGTTGTTGACGCTAGTTCAATCGCGAGGTTTGAACAAAAAGCAGTTTTTTGAATTGTTAGATGAAGAGAGCCGCAAAGTGCATGAAAAATTAGATGCAGAGATAGAAGAACTGCGACAGAAGATTGAACTGAAAGAATCGAGGCGGCACTTCGTGAAAAATAGTTTGGGCGAGCAAGGAGGTAGCGTTGAACCTAGCTCACCTGACAGTAAAGGCACGCGCTTAGCTTACAGAGATGATGACGAAAGCAAAAGAATAGAAAAAGAAAAGGGGCGTTCGCGAAAGCTTTTGCAGGAAGAAAGATCCAATGAGAGCGGTGGACGTGCCGCACGTGAGACCGAAGGCACGCGGAACGCCGACCGAGACGAGGCACGTGAGATAGAAAGAACGCGGGTCGTTGACAACCACGAGGCCGCGAGTAAAAACGAAAACAAAGAAAACTATTGTTTCTGTAGACAGCCCACTGACGTTAAAGGCGCTTTCGAAGCGCGAGACAGTGAACTGGCCGGGCGTGGCTCAACCGCAGGCCAGGCGCTTGGCGAGGAGCGCTCCGAGCACACACCGGGCGAGGACAGCTTGCTGTTGCCTAGTGGCGCTGGTGACTCGGTTGGCTTGGCGGTCTGTGAAAATTTAGTAGTTGAGATCGAGGTACCTGATGCTCCGTGCACGGGTAGGAATTGCATCCGGCCAGAAGGCTGGAATCCTGTTCCGTTAGAATTGCCTACGGTTAGGGAGAGTGGCCGCATACCCGAAAAGGCTAGCGCAAAGTTTTCAGACAGTGAAGCGGGCAGCTTAGCGTCTGAGATCGTGAATGCGGCCACCACTGCGCAGCCAACTACTGGGATTTCAGACCTGCCAGGACAGCGCCCTCAGACCGAGATATTTGCTGTCGATGAAGATCCGGACTTAGAGCATTGTGACAGCGATGCAGGACAGGGGCTGGTTCAATGCGATAGACAGTTGGAAGCGCCGAGTGACGTAGCTGAAACACAGGGGCGCGAGGAAAAGCGTGCACGTTTGCACAGGAATGTGAAGCGAATGAGGAAAAGGAGCTTAGCTCTTAGGAAGGTTGGCGGGCGTGAGCGAAGGTGTGCGAAAAGAGCTAGGGTAGTTGGAAAGTTAGCCGAATCAGTGCAAGCTACCAAGACGATGTGCAGACGGGCTAACACCCTTCAGAGAAACGGATGGCTTTGTTATAAGCACCCCAGCCAAGGTCGTGTGGGCCACGGGCTGGGCATTGAGTTCTCTGGGAGTAGCCAAGGTGCTAACTTCAGAGGAGAGCGCAAGCGCAGATGGCCAAAGAATGCGAAATCAGAGAAACCGTGTGAGTCTCGCAAAATGCTGAGAAAGGGTGTAAGAGGCAGAGAAGGGATTCGCGGTTCGGGTCATAGGTCAAAAAGACAAGTGAAAATTGGCGGTGGTTCGAACAAAGAGGACAGTGGTGTTAAGGGTGCTGAATGGTTGAGGCGGAAGAAGGTTAAGATGAAGCAATAGGTCAGTGAACCTGATGGAAATCACGGAGCTGACTCGGAAAGGAATAGGACCCATTACGGTGACGAAATATGTTTTGTATTGTGGTGCAGCATTAGTGAAATTAATGAATTAGTGATGAAGTTAGGATTGAGACATGGTGGTGCCGAATATTAGATCATTGATGCATTTGATTTGATGTGTTCGAGTAGGTTGTATGAGTAGTGTGGTGTAAGTGTAGGAAGCGTACATGGAAGTGGTGTAGCTGAGAAGTTCGTAGTGAGTAAGAGGGTTTTCAAATTTGAGTTTTTGTGATGTGGTTGATTTTGGTGATGTTAGAAAAATTGTATGAGTAGTTTGGTGTATGAGCATGAAGTGTAGATATGAAAGAAGTAGTTGCAAAGTGCAGTTGAGGAGTAGGAGGAGGAAAAACGTTAGTTTGTGCCGCTTGATAGTGTTGTCCAATAAGAGTTCACTGAAGTGTTTGATTGATGTGATGTGCTAGAGGAGTGTGTTTGAGTAGATTGGTGTTTAACAAAGTGATGTATTGGTGATAGAACGGGAACGTTGTGTAAACCAAGTGTGTGTGTTCGGGACACAAGTGAACTACAGACAAGGGTTAAAAAACGGTTGTGGTGAAGTGTGAAACGTAGTGAAAAGTACCACTGAAGAAGTGAGCAGGGGTGATGAACAGCGGACTGCGTGAGTAGATTTTTGTGAGACATGCTTACTTGGGGGTTTGTAACGTGATGAAGGTTGTGCGGACGAAATGTGTATTATGGTGTGTAGGACGAATCGAACTGTACAGTGATGAACAAGTGAACGGCAGTGTGTAATAAGGTGTGCGCTGTGTGAGTAGTGAGCAGTGGTGGTGATCAGAAGATATCTCGGCGGCCAAGATAAAGCAGTTTTTTGGGAAAAAACTCTTAAAGCGGGGGGTAATTGTCATGTGTCAGGGCACCCCCCGAGAGGGGATGCACGAAAACCCCCGAATAATGGAAGAAAAGAACAAAAGAACGAGAATTTTGAAGTGCGCGCCATGAACGCGCCAGTCAGCAAGCGCCAGCGCCAACGCACCAAGGAATCCTGGGAAAAGGTGGCAGCACACTGTTCGGCCAATCAGGGGAGGCCACGCAGGGGACAAGTGGCGAGATGGCCATATAAGGACATAGCAGAGGCGAGAAGCCAATGGGGGTGCGCCACGGGAGACCCCAGAAGGTATAAAAGCGGGGCGCACAAAGAGAAGGGGACAGGCAAGAAACCGAAGAAACCAGGAGGCGGCCGGAGCACGCGCGCTTCAACGAACGAGCCAGGGGGACGCGGCCAGGGGCCGCGACCACGCCATCCGAGCCTGGGCGGGAGCGGGCCGACTTCGCATCGGCACCGTCATCCTAGGTGCACCACGAACCTGTGTCTTCGTGGCCCCAGCGGCATCGGTCGGGCACCAGCGGCCAGCGTCCACGCTCCGTCGACGTTCGTCTCGACGGCCCCGAAAGGCTACGTTCGGGCCGAGCCTACCTGGAACCTCCAGCGGCAGCGGCTATCAGGGGGTAGCCACCGAGGAAGCACGCCGCCGAAGGGATGACCGCGCGCGTCGAACGCCGGCATCAAGGAGCTCCAGCGAGAGCGGCTACCAGGGGGTAGCCACAGAGGAAAGAAGTGAGGACGCGCGGAGCCCACGCCGTCCAACGAGTGACCGCGCGCATCGAACGCCGGCACCGACGAAGCGAGACGACGGCTACCACCGAGTCGCGGCCACGCAAGGGTGCGACACGTCAGCGCCGACGACCGGGGTAGGCCAGTCCAGTAGGGACGCAGTTGTCAAGGACACAACTAGGGAGTTGTGGTTCGAGAGAGATTAACTAGAACTGTATGAGTGTATTTAGAGGGTACCTAGTGTAGGACTTTATTGTAGAGCCGTTTGGGTTTTGAGTTGAATTGTATATTAAGCTGTTAAGTTAGGGTTGTGTATTTGAGTTGTGTTTTGGGTTAGTTAGAGATGTGGATGTTTATCGGTTGTGGGTAGTTTAAATATTGAGTGCTGTGCCTGAGGGTTTTTTGTGTGTACATTAAATGTGTGTTATGTTAAACAAGTCAACGGCTTCTCTGTGTCCATTGATCCGAGCTGGTAAACACCACCCCACCATCCGTTCACGTGACACCGTCTTTTTGTCGCCTTAACCCATCTGGTGTCCCGTTTTCGCGGAGGTGCATGGTTTCAAAATTGGCGCCAAGCAAGTTGATCAAACCAAAAGAGTGCCGACTTGCTACAGGTATATTTTACAGGTATCACCTGCAGTATTTTAACACATCTACCAAGACAGTAAAATTTATACCTATTCTTACCGAAGAAGGCTTTGAAGTTTCTTGCCGAAGACCACTTTGAAGATGCATTATTATACCAATGAGCCATTCTCAACCAAATCAAAGAAATGGAAGATAAAAACTCTTCAGCTATTTCGGTCTCTAAGGGGAGGGCGCAAGTCTTTAAAGAGATGGCAACAGGGATTGTACGCTGGGCTAACATGTCTCGCCCTGTTTTCCTGGAACCACGGCTCCAGTGGAGGGCGTTTTTTTTATTGTGAACTCGAACTGGACGTCAACGTGGGGTCAACATTACGAGAAATGTTACTGGGGCAGCTGAAATTTCCGTACAAGTGCGAAGAATTTCACAACGGAGCCTTGCGAAAAATTAAATCATCGGCAAAGTACATCAACGACAGACCTGAATCACTCATCTTCGAAATGCGTGCCCGTTGAGTGGGAGTGTTCCTTTGGCATTAGTTAGGGCGTAGAGCAAAATACAGCGCTTTAAACAAGAGCAGTTCTCGGATTAAAATCTTTTCTCCCAGTCACAGCCTTTTGCATTCGTTTACTCTCTCCCCGGTGGTGTGTCCCGTGTTTTAACTCCATGAATATGGTCACCCTCCTGACAGAACATTGACCGACTGATATATCGGCACGGCCACTTACGTGACCCTGTTCGTCGAGTTAGCGCACGTTTTAGGAAACGATTAGTGTCAAAACTAATACGCATAGAAGTTCGGCCAGAAGCAAAGTGCGAACACTTGTACTTCAGCGGTATTGCAGCGCCATTACTGATCGTGGGCGATTAACGAGATAACCAGGCGACCGCTTGTGAGATGAGAGCAGCCCTGCTCACCAGACTATTATTAGATCCAAACCCGTGCCCCTGGTACGTCCTTGTCGACGTCACGCAACACATGGTTTAGCAGGACAATTGACGATTTGGCTTACAATGTTTCATTTCTCAGTAAATAAAGCATGAATTGCTGTCCCACAAGCGTGGAGGGCACTATAAAACACACAATCATTCCAAGGAAACCAACTTGTCTTTTGTCTGCGTGGCCTCTTTAAGGCGCATCGAAGTAATTTCCGAACATTCGGATATTATTTGCGGAATTTCAGTCTGAAGTACCCAGGCCATGTTTCAACCCCACTGGGTGCGCTTACGGGAATTGATTTAGAAGAAACAACCAATTGGTAAGTGCTGTCCTCCTCTCTGCATCCTCTCTGCTGATTTACTGTGACGTTTCGTATGACGTTTACTATTGCAGGCTGCATTTGACGGCGCTACTGCGGGGCTCGACCGAACATTCGAACATTCGAACATTCGCTCATGTAAAACTAAGCCACAAGATTTGTGCCCGAAAGAATTTTGCTTTTGCTTGTTATTTTTTAGACTGCATCAAGCTTAGTGAAGCCTATGAGGTCAAACTAGCTGCACACAAGCACACATGCAACGCTTCGCTGACTGGTATGCTGGCAGAAACTCTAAGGCCAATTAAAAGCGGAAGAAGAGTCAGCGAAGTTCATATAGGTAATAAGGATTTAAAATCAACGCTACAACTTTTATTGTAAAGCGTAAACCCAAGCTACGGTAAACGTTTTTTGCGCAAGAGGAACCAGCACAGCGGGCAACAGCCCGACCAGACATTTGCAATCGCTTTTGCTCCCTAAGGAATGCAGTCGCTAGTCACAAGACATTCGTGGAATTGAGGTGACGCTTAGTGCACAAGCGTTATTCTTCTATACTGCATTCCTTCTTTTTGCGCTGCAATCCTTCATTGCATGATCGCTGGCGATTTACACTGATGTGCTGGCGAGTTATCGTTGGCATAGTGTTGCCATAAGCCCCGACTGCTTCCGGGCACAGTGCCGAGTCGGCCGACTCTTGGATTAGCTCTTACGTCCCAAGTACGAGCCCGGAAAGTTCCAAAGGTGGGGGCGAAGGGCCCTGCAGTTGTCTCCGATGACGCAAAGGGTGTTCAGCCGCTGCGTAAGCCTCGGCAAAGGATCGTAACGATTATAAGCGGTGTTTGTAGGCTCGTCTCACCCATTCTAGAGCCAAAAACAGGTTAGAAGTCGCGGTATGCCGATTCCGGAGGTGTCGAGAATGTCCAACCAACGATAACGTCAGATGCAAAGTAGGTTGTTGCACGGAACCGAAACCGTGACTGGTTTTCAATTCCAACCTCTAATAAAATTGCGAGACGAATACAAGTCCCTCCTGTTAATTGTCGCCGTCAACGCAAAATCGCATGATATTCTTTGTTCTTTCACGGTTTGTAAGTAGATACTGCTTTATCCAGCGTACAAACAATGAAATGTATTTTTACTTGAGGCAGTCTATGCTATGCAAACAAAAAGAAAAGTTTAACAAATTACCTTCCGTGTGACACCTCCGTTATGCGCCAAAACTGATCTGCGCTCACTTCGGTAGTCGTGCTTGAGAGTGTAGCGGCACACCGATATTTCAAGAAACGAGAGCACCGCACAGAAGCCACCACAAGATCAAGAAAGGAATTTTGGAAGCGAAAGAAATTAAAACTGAGAAAGAAAATTGCACCAGTATGCTGTCGATTCTGTTGCCCAGGAAGCGTTCATATTCGACGCCCATGAAAAGCTATCAAGTGCAGGCTACATAGTACGCTAAGTGAGTGCGTGTTGGATTGGTAAACCAATATTGTGTTCACTCTACCTCCCCGTTTCCGGTGTTTTTCTCTTTCTGCTGAAAGGCATGTAAACCTCGATGCGTGAGTCTGCGCTGTGGTCCTGCCTGTTATTTGCGTTCGGCCAGTGTGTTCTCTTGCGCAGCTAAAGCATCTCGCGCAAAAGAAAATATCCCCTTATCAATCGTATCATAATCGGAAAGGAAGAAAAAACATTGCCATCTACATGCTCAGCTCTTAGGGAACGGGTGCTCACCGGCGCATCTCCTTCGTCTGGCCGCTGTATGCGATGACAATCTTGATGAACGTAAAGGCCTCCAGTGCCACCGCCCCAGCGTAGCGGTATGCCGCAGACTCTTCCGCCTCCAGTTTGCTCTGAAACTGCGCACATGTTCGTCTAATGTCGATTTCACAATGCCTCCTGTAACTATTGATTTTACTATAGCTAACGCAGAACAAAAGCAAATAAGGACCGCTCATTTCACCGGACGCAGTTGGAAGGCTGTGAATGTCTGTGCGCGGTTAGTAGGAAAACGATCTCACGTGGCCCAGTTGCCCTTAAAGACAAAAGTGGGTGTTTCGTTTCTACACAGCTCGTGTCTGTTCAATAGCAATAATAGCACCTGAGCCGAACTCGTTAGCGAAAGTTGTGAACTTGTAATTGACGAAATTTTCTTGGGGCACTAAAATGGTAATTATGTTTAGCTTGTATTTGTTTTAAAATTTACTGCATAAAAAGTACTTTAGTAACGAAAAAGAGACGCCGACCCGTCCAAACACAACGTACTGACGTTTCGGCTTCCAGCACGGAAGCCTTGTGACTTGTGAACAAGGCTTCCGTGCTGGAAGCCGAAACGTCAGTACGTTTTGTATGGACTGGTCGGCGTCTCTTTTTCGTTCCTAATTATCTACCATCCTGGCCAGACGGGATTCCGTCATGCTCTCGATTTCATAAAAAGTACTTTGGCATATGAGCGCGGGTTGAAGGTAAAAATGCCGCCACTCCTGCACTAGCATTGCGAAAATAGCAGCCCTCCCTCCCGCAGTTCTACTCGCTTGCTTCTTGCAGCAGAAATATTTGCTCTGCAGGCAGAATTGTGCAGAAGTTGCGCTACTTCGCGGACGCTGAGGGAAGAGAAAGACGACAGCCTGAGCTCCAGGACCTGCCTCAGCTTCGGCGAAATAGCGCGACTTCTGCAGTTCTGCCTGCAGAGCACATATTTTTTAAAATGAGAAATAAAACCCGAAGTTTCCGATAGCTGCAAAGGCTAGTGGACGGTTCAGTACAAAATTAATAAGGAATTCAGAGCAATTCACAAGCACTTATGCCGCAGAACATGAAGGGCTCAAGTGAAATTGAGGTATACACAAGATTACGTGCCATACAACTGGAATGGTACATGTTCACAGATGCATACAGCAAATCCGAACAGAAAAATAATGCACTAAAAAGAAGGTTCACGTAACAAGAGTTTCAGATAAGATTTCACTAGACTGATAATGCCATTTAGTGGTCATTTTAACATTTCTCATTGTTTTCACTTCTATAGCAAGGTCGTTCCATATTTTGACTCCACTGAACTCCATCAGGCGTTCACATTGTTACATTGTTGCATTTGGAGAGGATTGAAATTGAAATTGGAGGCTTGCCTTCTACTACGATAGGGCTAGGTGAAAAGGCTTATCGGAAAGAGAGAACTGCTGTTTATTATATTGTTCATCACGAGCGAAATTTTGTAGTGCGCAAGGACCAAAACGACAGTACGTGATTTTTACCAAAAACGTTGCTCCTGGAAAGACCTGAATCAGTTGTCATCGCGGTCAATGCTCGTTTTTACGTAAGAAGTAAAGGCGATACTAATGGCAAAAAACGGCGCGGAAGACGAGAAAGACAACACGACGGCGCTCGTCTTCCGTTTCTCGTCTTCCGGGCGGTTTCTTTGCGCTGTTTTTTGCCATCAGTATGACCCGACTAGCTAGTATTTCACGCTCTCGCAAAGGTGATAGGTAGGTTTTATATGTTTGTCCCCAAGATTCACAACAATAACTCAGAACTGATAACTGATATCTGCTACAAGCACGGATATTTCAAGCAAGCGAGTGGAGCTGCGACACGGCTGCTATTTTCGTAACCAAAGCGAATGTCGTGACTGAAAAAAATGAAAGAACCGCTCTGAAAGATTCCCCCGAAAAGCCCAAGGTGTTTCTCCGATACGCCGACGTCTGTTTTTGTGTCATCACAGAAACAACCGTAGACAACTTTCGGTCGCAGCTAAATTCGATCGAACCAGCCAGCCACCATTGGAAAAGCACTTTACCATTCCTCGACATTTTGATAAAAAGACAGCCAGATCGACTAAATTTCACAGTGTACCGGAAACCCACCCATACCGACCGCTACCCACAATTCGATTCCTACCACCCAAATTCTCACAAATCTCCTATAGTCTCAGCGCTCTTACGTAGAGCTATAACTGTATGCTAAAGCCGCAATCGCGGACCTAAATAAAAACGCATACACGAGCACATACACATACGGCGCGTCAAACGCCGTCTCCCCGATCGGCCTGCAACCATAAAAATTATGCTCTATTGACGCCGCCGGTCAACAACCTCGCTCCTGCCTCGGCCGTCTGCCCCTCCCCCATCCCTCCTCCCCCCCCACGCTTTCCGCTTGACGACCCATCCGTATTTTTCACACCTATGTTGAAGGCACGAGTGAAACATTATCCCGCCTTCTTCGGATTGTCCCACACAAGCCAGTGTCAACGCTTCGACGGCTGATACCTCGACCGAAAGAGCGTCCGCCGAATGAAAAAGCCTAAGCAGTCGTCTACAAAATTGCTAGTTACCTTGGCGATACCAGCAACATCCCAGAACGCCTCCGACAACAAAAAAACGACGTTCACAAGTCGCACATTCAGCGCAGTGCATTGGCCGAACACCCGAAAAACGCTGACCACAAGATTGACTTGGACGGCGCGCAGGTGATGGGCGCCGAAACCAATTACGGTAGAACCCCACTCTTACGTTCCTCAGTGCTGCGTTTTTTCCGGCGGCTACGTTGTTTTTGTCCTGTTCAGGCGGAGCTCACATCGAGTCCATGTATTGAAATCCTCACTGTTATGTCGTGGCGGAAAGAACGTTCCCGGAACTTTCGTCGCAATCTGACCCTCCAAACTTCCCAGGGCACCGTGCTCGGGCCGCCATTTTGACTTTTCACGAGCCTTGGCCAGGCTTGGCTACAGAACTGACTGCATGAAGCCGCACGCGGGTGCAATTCGTCACGACTAAACTCTATGCCTGCTATCACCATCATCACTGCGCTTACAACGGAAGCGTCACTTCGTAATGCCCGAAGTTCGTGTTTGCCAGAAAAGCACCACCGCATGAATAGCACGCGCTCTCGTCGTCATCGTGCGCTTCAAGCTTTCAAACACCGTTGAACTTGCAAACGCGAACTTTGTCGGGCTATGAGGATGTCGCAAACACGGGAGGCGCTTTCCCTTCAGAAAAAGCTTGACATATTAAACGCAGTAGACAAGCAGCCAGCGCGGAAACCAGTCGACATGGCTAGGGACCTTGCATTGCGACGCGTGGTGTTTTCCAGCGATCGCAAAAGGCGGCAATCCTAGATTCTCGAGTTTCTTATGGTTAGAAAGCGAAAGCTGCAGAAATACACGGTTGCAAGTCATTTTCATTTCATTTTCGAAGGCTTCCCAACAACTGCGTCTTCCTGGTTGTTATGCTTTATTTTCCTGCTCGGGTGAAAAACGCATGAACGGAGTTCCACTGTAATCAGAAAGCATACTCCTCGAGTGCTGGCACGTACAAGGGAACCGGCAAGGCCTTGTATGCGTAGATGGTCGGAGGGCCTTCCCACCATCTACGCCCGTGGCCTCCGGCGCCCAAGAGCAAGGTGCGAGCATCGGGAAAAGAAAAAAAAAGAAGGCGCCTTATGTAACTGCTGCTTACACAGTCTTACTGTGCAAGACACATTCACCCCTGAAGCAGGAACCGAGTAGGCTCCGAAACATCAGGACCGCTGTCAACGGACGCCCTTGGTTGGTGCATTTCGCTCTTCCTAATCCTTGTTATATGTCTAGAAGTCTTACGTAGGCCTCCTGTGTCCCCTAGTCTTATAATTCTTTCAGCACTGGTGCAATGTGTACCGTGTCAAACGCATTTTCGTATTCTTAAAACGCCATGTAAAGGGTTTTCTGGTACTTGACTGATGATATTATTGCGCCATACTGTCGAGTATCCTTTAGCTTCGAACCCAGGCTTCGAACTCTGTGTTGATAGGAATCAAGGCTGCTACTTACGCGGTTAATCATTAATTTGGTAAACAGCTTGTATAGAACTGAGAGTAGGCTGTGGGGCCTGTAATTCTTAAGGTTTTTGTTATCTCCCTTTATGTGAATCAGAATTTATGTTGGCATTCGTCCACGCTATGGGAAGTGTTAAAGTCCTTAAGCATTCCGAGAACAGTGGAGGAAGTTTTCTCAGTACATCTCCTCCCTACTTTGGAAGGTCTACGGTTATGCCGTCATCCCCTACACCTTTTCCTATTTTCATAGCCTTGAGAGCGCTTCAAGCCTTCGTCTTTGGTTTTTAGTGGGAGTTCGCGAGCTAAAATTGTATACTCAGTAGTTGCCCCCGGTCTAATGTTGCTGGCGTATAGCTTGGTCTATAATTGTTCTGCTACTCATATTTTCTCGTCCGTGCTGTGCGTTATTTTACCCTGTTTGTCTCTGGGTGCGTAAATTGTGTCTTTGCCTATATCTAGATTTCTCCTAGTCGCGTTTAGGCTTGCCCGTGTCTCCAGCGTTTCCTCAATGACTGCCCCGTTGTACACACGCACAAATGTCGTTAGTTTTACATCTGTTAATCGATTTTGAGATCTCTGCTAATTCAGTGTCATCCGCATTGCTCGACATACTTATGTTCTTTCGCAGTTATTTCCTTAGTTTTATGAGTTTGTTTTCCACGTTGTTGCCTATATGTTGCTTCTCCTAAGGCTACTTTAGTAGCGAGAGACCGCAGGACGTTTCCACTGAGCAGGTTTACGGAGAAAGGAATAGCAGGAAAAGCTAGATGAGATTGTTGCACTCTGCCTCGATGAGCACGACGTCGCCTTCCCGTAACTGTTGGCTGCTTGCAGCTCTGGCTCGTACCGTTGATCCAAGCTCCTCTAAGTGTTCATTTCGCCATCTCGCCCACCACTCTTACGTGATGCGGCAACGGCTTCTCCATGCTTTTCCATGTCGCGGCTCTGTTGCTTGCCCGCTGAAAGTTTGTTGCATTGTACCATTTCGCTCTGGTTCTCAGTGTTGATGCCCACGTCGGCTTCGGGTTTCAGACGCTGTTCTTCGGATTTTATGAAGCTCGCACCGTCCCACCACATTGATGACTCTATTATAGATTTGGCGATGATTCCGCGTGTGAGCATGTCTGCGGGGTTTTCTTCCCCAAGCTATGTTGGTTTGTTCTTTCGCGTATTTCATCAGCTCTCCTCTTGACATATGCTTCTATTTTGATCCAGTGAAGTGTTATCATTGAGTCCGTCCAGTGGCTGACACTTTCAGAGTTTTCCCCGTAATGTTTTCTTATATACTCGCTCATCCTTGCTGCCATAACCACTGCCAAGAGTTCGAGTTTGGCTAAGGGTAAGTCTTTCGTCGGTGCCACTCGGCTTTCGCAATCATTAAAGTCGATTTTGTCTTTGAACTCGAGCACAATGTACGCTGCAGCTTCCATATGCCGATGGGCTTGTGTCCGAGAACACGTGTAGGTGCCGGCTTTCTATGTCCTTTTCTTTGTTCACGTAACATCGCTACACCTGAAGACGTCTTAACTGTTCTGATTCTTCAATTAGTTTCTTCCATTGGTCGCTCTCCTCTGATGGTAACGGGTCTTCCAATGTTACGCCCATCTTCCAGAGGCGCTGGAATCCTATTTTGGCTCGTTCGTGTATGGCGATAGTAGTTCAATGGGGTCAAAGATTTTCGCCACCGCCTGTAACATTGCTCGTTTGGTCATGTTTGTCGTTGTCGCTTGAACATTCATTAAAACTGCTGGTAATGACAGCATGTGCTCGTCGTGTTCCCATCTCGTGCCTAGTATCGTTGTGTCAGCCTTTCAATCTTGTTTCTTGGTGGGCTGTGTCCTTTTCATTGTCGTCTAATATCTTATTGAGCTTTTCTTCATTCGACGTCTATTTTCGGAAGTTCATTGACGCTCTTTGAATAATCTCTTTAGACTCCTTGTACGGCTTAACAGCTTCATCAACTGTATCTGCTCCAAAAATCACGTCGTCGACGTCAATTCCCTTCATCAGCTCCTCTGTGGTAATTGGGAATTCATCCTTCATTTGCTCCAAGTGATGTTTAATTGTCCCCGCTAGTAGGAACGTGCTTGGCGTTGTTCCAAATGTGACTCTGGTCATTCTCCAAGTTTCGACTTCGTTGGTCAGCCCGCCTTCAGCGTCGTGTTTCCACCAAAGTATTCGTAATGCACCTCGGTCATCTTCGTGAATTGCTATTTGCAGAAATGCTTTTCTCAGCGTACATTACAGCATCCTTTTCTTTCCGAAAGTTGAGAAGCTAGCGATAGCGTTCAAATTGGGACCGGCTTATAAATTGCCATTCAATGATTTTCCCTTGATGGAGCTCGATGATGCATCAAAAACGACTCGAGCTTTCGTCGTTTCCCTGTCTTCTGGTATTACCGCGTGGTACGGCAGGTAGTAACTATAAATGGGACGCGCATCCTGAATTTCGCTCATTTTCTCGGCAACTCCTTAACTGAAGTATTCTGAGATGGATTTGTCATACCTTTCGATCATCTTTTCGTTATTCACCTGCTCTTTGAACTTTTGGGCAACCACGCTACATTTGTCCATCTGGCTAGTCTTTGCTTCGATTCCGATGGCTTTTAAGTTCCAAAATCTTTCCATTTCCGTCTTCAACTCGACGTTGTTTGCCTCAACCTCGAGTACCATCACTGCATTACTTTGGTACATTACTTTGGTACATTACATCACTGCCTGTCTCGTTCAGTCTGATCGCATTGTCGCTCACTGGTCTGTGCACTATCCAGCCAAGTGTGGTCTCGCCTGCGGCTAGTCGGTTCTCGATGTGTCGTATCTGTCCCGTGACAAACTCCCAGTAGTGATTCTGACCCGATGAGTAGTCCGGTTGCCGCAACGCCCTTAGTTTCAAACTCGTCTTCCGCCAATTTTAGCTTGAGTTCCAGCATCTTGTCTGTGATGTTTCTGTCGGGGGCTGGGAGATGGCTGTGTTATATGGTCAATGAGAGCTTGCTTCTGGGCTAGTTGGTACATTTCTTCTTTTAAACACTGCGCTAAATTAACATTGACGAAGACGAAGGACGGACGAAACACAAGATGCACACTTACGAAAGATCATCGTCTTCGTCAATGTTTCGTTTCGTCTTCGTTAATGTTAATTGAGCGCAGTGTTTTATAAGAAGAAATGTGTGATATGCTCCCTACTTTGAGGGCTTCGACAGCTATAGCGGACTCCCTTTCTCGACTCTTTGCCATCACCTTCACGACGTCTATACATTGCAATTTTTTTGCTTCCAAAGATCCAGTTCTTAGCTTTTCTTGCCGTAGAGTCTTTGCTTCGATCTTCTCCGCTAGAGATGTTGTGATGAAGGTTCTTTGACCGCCACTATCAAGTAGTACTCGACAGATGTCTTCTAATGCTTCTCCTTGGACCCATGCTATTGCTGTCGGTAGCAACACACAATTTCTAGTCGTGCTTACCACTGATTCCATCATGGACCTTGCTGTTTGCTGCACTGTGGTGGCTTCCTGTCTCTTTTTGTGTTTTGTTTTGCATATCGCCGTTGCATGGTGGCCGTTGCATCTTTTGCAAAAAACATTTGCTTTGCAAATCCGAGCCGTATGATAGAGCCGAGTATATCTAAAAGAAGTGACCTGTTTTCGGCTAGCAGCTTCTTTTTTTTCTTCGATAGGTAGGCTTTGCGTGCATTCTCCTGTCAGGTGGTTTCGTCTATTTGCAGAACAATCACGCCTTGTGTGTAGAACTGTAGAAACTAGTGGTCGTGCTGTATGATTTATTGTTCTCCTACTTCAGTCCCGTGCCTGCTGTCTCCTGCTCCGGCTGAGCATCTTCGCGTAAGCACACCTGTTGCTGTAGAAATTCTATCATTCTTTGCAGGGCATCAGCCCTATTCTTCCCCATTGATGACGTCGTTTCTTCTCTGTTAGCCGTTGGCCGTTGAGATGCCTCCTTTGTCTTGAACTGGATAAAAAGCTCTGCTGGCATTGCCTTCTTCAGTTCTGGCATCAACATTGGGGCGTAGCACTCTGTGGTCACTCCGAGAGCCGGCAGTGCCAATGTGTGTATCTGCACCTTTTGGAACAGCTTTCGCAGGGCTTCCGTATGATACACTGATGTTACCTTATCGAGTCGTAACAGTTCTTTCATGTGCAGGTCCAACAATTGCTCGTGTCTCCAAAATTTCTCTTTAGTATCTTGATAGCTTGTTCATAGTTGCTTTCGGCGGAGAACTGAAGTCCTTCCATCAGTGAGGCTGCTTTGCCGGTCAGTGTAGACATGAGGCATATTAGGCCTCAAGTGAACCGCTGATTTGTATTGCGTCCAGAATCTAGTCCATTCAAGGGAATGTCCACTGAACTTAATCATTTTAATTTTCGGCAGCTTCACAAGCTCCGTGTAGTCTTGCGCACTGTGCGTTAACTGACTCGCCGATTCGGTCCTCTGTGCTTGTTCTGGAGCTGACAGCACGCCTTGCGTTTCCTCCTTTAGATAGTTCTCGACTTTCGAAGAGATTGCCGCAATTCTCAAGTCATATTCTATCACTCTCTGGAATTCACTGCCCTCTACTTCATCCGTCACGTAACCTTCCATCTGCTCGTTGGACTTCGCTAGGCTTGAAGCCATAGCCTTTATCTGGGCTTGCGTGCTAATCGGTGCTCTCTGTCGGCTCCTTGCAGTATTTGAGCCTCCGCCGCATTAATTAGCTGCGTTATTTGCGTTCGCAACACCCTTGTCTTCTTCGAGACGACTTCCTTGCGCATTTTCTTTTCCGAAGAGTAAATTCTCCTTACGTTTGAGTATCCGTTGGCTCCGTTGCTGTTCCGCCTGCTGCGATCTCTCGTCTTCTCCAGGCTGCTTCGGTGCTCCCCCGCCGTTGTCTTCACCTGCTGCTCGATGGCAGGTTGTATTCTCTGGGTTTAGTAACGCGAGATCATCTAGAGTAACGAGAGACCGCAGGACGTTTCCACTGAGCAGGTTAAATGAGAAAGGAATAGCAGAAAAAGACAGATGATGATTGTTGCCCGCTCCACGTGGCAAAGCGTCTTCTGCCTCACTTCTACTGCACGGTAGATCCGCTGATGATGATCTTCGACAGCTACTCCAAATTCTGTTATTGCCGTTCAGTTGTCACTAAACCTGTCAACACTACCCTTTTTCTCCTATTTCAGAAGCTCTAATTTTTTTATTAGGAATATTTTGGATTCCTCCTTCCTGTCTCTGATCTGAACTTCATGCTGAGTTTTTAACTTTTTGCGAGTTTCCTTCTGCCTCTTTTGAGGTTCAGCCTTACTTTGCGTCTAACTATCCTATGATTTCTGCTCTGAATCTGGCCGTGACCCTCTACGGCATGAACAATTCTTGGATTGTCAATACAGATTTAGTCAATTTGAGGTTTTCTTGAACCGACGGGATTACTACACGTCCACTCCCTGTTTTTTGTTGCAGAAGAGTATGTGTTCATTACCCTCAGGTTATTTCCCTCCCCGCTATTCCCACCAGTATGTCTCCTCGACTGTTGCGACTGCCTATTCCAAAATTTCCGACTGACCTTTCTCCTATCTCCTTTTTGCTCTACTTTATCGTTAACGTCCCCGATCACAATAGTGAACAGCGTTTTCTCCTTCATTGGTGATTCCGTGTGAAAAGAGGCTATCCGGGATAAAAGGGGCTTCGGCAGCCTACGTGAGATTTCCCCTTCCGTTCGGCCCCATATTTCCTCGGGTTTCCACCGTGGGCAGTAAATTGCATGTAGAAGCTGCATGACGTGCTGACTAGTTTTCATCTTAGTACGTCCGATTCAGAATCTTCGGAGTTATATGCGGTGGGAGCTTGACCACTCGGTTCGGGTGGCTTCAAAATTATTATCCTATTCGGTATTTTGAAAATAATATTCGTTGATTTTCTGATACTTTTCATTTCAATAAATAAAGCACTCTGGGTTTTGTTGCGCCACATCTTCAAGAAGCTTCTCTATTGCAGTGCTCACCCACTTGCCAAATCAGCCAGAGCCTACACCTCCACCACTACATATTCAGCGAGCACAGGCCAACATTCTAACACCATTTGCTCGCTTGCTGCAGAGCAAGTAGTCAAAGTGAGTGTAAACTACGTTGCTGCGCTTTCCGACCAAGTGCACAAACTGAGCACCTCACAATTGCACGGTGCTGATACAAAGTACACCCCAACGAAGCCAGACGGGTGGCCGACAGGCAAAAGACCGCAAAGCCGGAAGCTTTTACCTTGGCGATGGCGGTAGTGATGATGATGAGGCACGGCACCAGGGCGAGCAGCACCAGCGTCAGCTGCCAGCCGTGCCAGAAGGCCGAGATGAGCGACGCCGAAGCAGTGGACAGGAAAAAGAGGCACATTCCGATCTTCTCTCCCAGCCCGTCCTGGATCTTTTCCAGGTCACTGCGCCGATTCGGACAACAGGCCACATTTCCAAGCGTGCCAAAATTGTAACGCTACGGTTCACCTTTTGGGCTATAAAATTACGGTAGCAAGTTTCTCTTGCTGGATGCCCGGGTATCGTAATTTGCAGAGTTTCTTCGGAAAAAATATAAAACTGCGATCAATGACATTTATGCGGGTAATGCGTTAGCTGTAATTTTGTGAATTATTATTTCTCGTATTTTTGCAAACTGGTCAGCCAAAATGTTTAATGGTTTGAAAAGAATCTTTGAGCAAAGGCATCATCCAGCTAATGGTTTGCGCGTGGAGTTTCACCAGCACATATTCGTGGCATAGTCCTCGGCCTCCTTTGCTGACGGGCTTATACAGGGTCACCCTATAGAAGGCGGGCTGTCCATCACTAGTTTCAACTCAGAGCACGAAAAACACAAATGCACCCACTTCTGAGACTAAGAAAGCGCGATGTATCTGAATCTGTCTGAGACCGAGCCCCGCCTAGCTGGCGACTGAGCTCGTCCACAGTCAACTCTGTGCGGTGGGCCTCCATCTACGCCTCCACCGTGTCGTCACGCATTGCTTCCGCTTTACAACGCGCAACCCTCCTCTCCCCTTGTCCTCCACATCTTATCGTCATCGTCATAATTATCAGCCTATTAGGTCCACTGCAGTACGGACGGCCTCTCCTATTTATATCCACCCGCTCATGTTCTGCGCTCCCCGTCCCGTCATCTAGTTAGTAAGCTACCCCTTGTAGCCACGTCTCTCGGTAGCAGGGTGGCGAGTTGGGCGAGTTGGTGTACTTGCATCTTGGGGAACAGCGCGAACTAACAGGGACACAAAAAGAAAGAAGTGGACAGGACTAGCGCTGACTTTCAACTCGATTTATTGAAAAGACGTAACTACTTAAACATACACAGAATCCTCCCTACCCACCACGCCACGTGCCCACACCAGCCAATGACATACTATCAAGACCAAAACCCTCCACTGTTGACAACGAACATTCTTAACACAGGAACACCTTATCGCGACGACCGCTCCAAATAACCAAATTCTTTTTCGTGCAGGACAACTGATTGTTTCACTGATACAATCTCTCCCCCACTTCTGATGTAGTATGAATTCCATCAACTCTCTAGTACGCCTGTCTTTATGCCTTAAACCGGATATCAGTCTCGCGGAAAAGCGGATAGCATCGGTGCTCACACGTGCAGCAGATGCTATCCGCTTTTCCGCAAGACTGATTCCTGTTTAAGCATAAAGACAGGCGTACTAGAGAGTGATGGAATCATACTACATCAGAAAGGGGGGGAGAGATTGTATCAGTGAAACATCAGTTGTCCGGCACGAAAAAGAATTGGTTATTTGGAGCGGTCGTCGCGATAAGGTGTTCCTGTGTTAAGAAATGTTCGTTGTCAACAGTGGAGGGTTTTGGTCTTGATAGTATGTCATTGGCTGGTGTGGGCACGTGGCGTGGTGGGGTAGGAGATTCTGTGTTATGTTTAAGTAGTTACGTCTTTTCCAATAAACGAGTTGAAAGTCAAGCGCTAGTCCTGTCCACTTCTTTCTTTTGTGTCCCTGTTAGTTCGCGCTGTTCCCCAAGATACGTCTCTAGGTATCCGTTTTGTTACCCTGGTGGGCCACCCGTTGCCATTTTGCGCATAACTATACGTGGCCATCCCCAGTCCATTTTTTCCTTGTTTCAACTGTGATATCACCTACTCGAGTTTGCTTCTGATCCAGGATAATCGTTTCCTGTCCCTGAGCATTAGAGCTGTCATCCTTCGCTCCATGGCTTGTTCAGCCGACCTAAGTTTTCTTTGCAGTTGTTCAGTAAGGCGCCATGTTTCCGCTCCACACTTCATCCCTCGCAGCACACATTGGTTCTATACAATTGCTTTCGGTGACAGAGGTGACTTACATTTATTGTTTGGAAGTGTGCACCCATTGCAGGCCAGGCCATACCGAATGTGTCCCGGATTTCTTTCTCATGGTTGGATGAGCACTCACACCCCGTCCGAAGTAGACTGTTCTAATTGTACTGGCGTTCTATTACGAAAGCTCGAAAGAGCGCTTTCAAGGTGCGTATTTATAACTACTTTAGATTAATCATATTTACGGCAGCCCCAGGGTGAAGCTATTTCATGTAAGGTATTTTGACGAGGGATTAGACAGGCGTGTCTGGTGGGCATCTGATTTTGACCCCAATTTTATATACAGCTCCTTGTGCGCATGGGAAAACATATTTGAGTTTTTTTTTTTTTTGTTGAAAAATAAATTTTCCTTCCTCAAAACAATTTCCAAAGACTGCTCGGGTCACTTGCGCGTTGAGCGCCTCGCCGAAAATTTAAAACTTGTGCACTCTAAAACAAAACTACTGCAGCTATCGCCCTAGTTACCTTTTATGTAAAGACTTTGCATACTCTCAAATGATTTCCGCATTCGTGTTTGGCGTGTAGAGCGAGTGGTTTTAAATAAAAATTCCCAAATTGAAAAAAGTTTTGGAAATTGCCGAAATGTGGGGACCGTTTTCCTCTGCAACTCTGCAAGATAGTTTCTTCAAATTATTTAGTGTTATTCTAGTATTCTTTTCAATCTTCGTGCCAGTTTGAGTTTATGTGGTCAAGACAGTTCAATTTAAAAAAATGGCATTCTACTACAGCTAGGTAAAGCATTTTGGTATACTTTTGAAAGCCAATTAAAGTCAATGTTCGATACCTTTCTATCTTTCACAAATTGAAGCCAAGGTTGCCCTCGATCACATACATCAAAAACGTGTTGCACTATTTTCGTTGTTTTGCAGCTACGAAGCGCCAAATATGATCATGTTAGCAGTACTGCCGTGACATACTCAAGTGGTTTGTAAGAAGCTTATGACCGCAATATAGAGAGAGAAATGGCTGTTTCAGAGGGAATATCATTAAAGAAACATTGCTGTAAGCATGCTGTGTGCAAATTGACCACGCACAAGGTACCCTGAATTTAAAGAAGTTGTTGGAAAGCACCCCCAGTGAATCCTTCAATCTAGCGCACTCGCTCTAGTGGATACATAGTTTCCTGCACTGCTCACTGTTTTTGTGTGCACGGTGTGCAGGCACACTCGACTATACACAGATGGTAAGATGAGATCCGGATCTCTCGGCAGCGACCGGGGAGCATAGGCTATGGCCGAGTCTTGCTCGATAGGTCGGCGGAGCACGTGCGAAAGATGTTTGTGAAACCATATTGTGACGTAGACAAAGAGGACGCAGCTGTCCTAAAGGGCAAACAAGTTTATTGACGTGAGCTCGTACTCCCCTTACACCTCAAAGAATACACAGGCGGCGAAGCCGCAGTCAACAAAGTGACGTGGGTAGGCGAGTCTCAGCGAATCGAATGCCGCGGCGTCGGCTCCGCGGGAATTTATCTTTGGGCGCCAGTGTTTCTGTAACCGTCGAATTACATCCAGAACAAAGAAGATTATTCTAGGCTGTTCACTCCCTGTCAGAAGAGATAACACATGCAGGCATATAAAGAAAGAATGGTACAAGCGCTTCCCTTGGCACACAGATAACACAGACCGGCGCAGCCGCGCGGCAAAAGCAAAACAATGATAAAGAAACCCAAGTCATGGTTCGCGACATAACCCCCTGTCATGGGATGACCGAACATGAAGAATCTCCCACGTGGGGGTATGCGCGAGATGGCACATAGCGCATGGGAAAAGAGGCCCTGAAGAGGAGAAAGAAAAGATCGGTCGTGGAATTCTGCTTCTCGTCGGACGCCTGGTTCTAGGGACGGAACCACTGCAACAGTCGACCGCACGGCCAGTGTACAAGGCCGACGCCACTGCCCTTCACCAGGTACAGGCTGAGCGAATGGACTATCAACAAAGTCCTCGGTATCTGGACGTCAGGCGCGGCTAAAGCACCGTCGCTGCCGCCGGCTGCTGTTCAGCCACAGTTTAGCTGCCTGACCTCGGTCGCCACTGCCGTCACCCGTGAAGTCCGGGCCCTTCCGCCAGAACTGTGAAGCTGTTGTGTTTTCCTCTTCCATCATTTTAGTGTCGTATAAACCATTTGACGTGTACCGCCTGCTCCGCCACATTTGGAAGATCTCATGACATCTGATGGTCCAAAGATCCTGCCGATGACATCACCCCCTCCCCCCCCGTCTCAGAGTGCATCAACCCGATGATAACATAGGCTACAGTTCGAACACATCGTGCGTAGAAAGGTTTTAAGCGAACCACGTGGACGACTTCGGGCCGCGTTCGTCATCGTGATGTTCCGTTGAGGTCATCGTATTCCACGTGGTGAAGTATGGCGTCAAGCATTGTAGTACGGCTGTCTTCCGCATACAAACTCGAACGGTGTGTGATCTGCGTAGTTTCCTGGATAGCCGTGTTGTACGCAGACGTGACATACGGTATAGCACTTCGTACAAGACGTTATGTTCAACGTCTACGTACGTGGACAACATACCCGCGATCGTCTTGTTCAGACGCTCCGTTAGTCTGTTCGTTGGGAGGTGGTACGCCGCCGTTCTTCGGGGATCCGTGTTGCTGTAGCATAAGATTCCTTCCATGAGCCCCGCAGTAAAGGCCGTTCCGCGGTCCGTGTTGAGGACTTCAGGGGCTCCATTTCGCAGCACAACTTGTCTTATAAAAAAACTTGGCGTCTTTTTGTGCAGTCCCCCTCGGAAGAGCGGCGGTCTCCGTGTAGCGCGTCATATAGTCTGTCGCTACAACAATCCTCTTGTTCTGAGATCGTGACGTAGGGAATGAGCCCAGATGGTCCATTTCAATCGGTTGAAAGGGTATCGATGGGACGGAAATCGGCTGCAGAAGTGCGGCAGGTCTTGTCAGCGGCGTTTTTCGCCTCTGGCAGTCACGACAACTTCGAACGTAGTGGGTGATGTCGGATGTAAGGCGGGGCCAGTAGTACTTCGCCTTGATTTTTGCAATACTGCGAGCTGTGCCGAGATGTCCAGAAGACAGGTCGTCGTGGCACGCTTCCAAAATTTCGTCACGAAGGTCTGCGGGGACAACAAGAAGGCAATTTGTTCTTGTTCCTGTGCTGAAATTCTTTATGAGGACGGAGTTTTGAGGCTGAATGATGGTAAGGTCAGTTTGAACGCCCTAGGCACGGCGACGTTGCGTCCTTCGAGGTAGTCGATCATAACGCGTAAGTAGGGGTCGGTACGCTGCTGGGCGGCTAGGTCCCTCTCCGTCACGACTACAAAAAATGCGCTGTCTTCATGGGATTCTTGTGGTGGTGGGCCGAAGGGGGCTAGGGACAGGCAGCCGGCGTCGGAGTGTTTTCTGTCGGATTTGTAGACGATTGTAACATCGAACTCTTGCAGGCGCAAGCTCCACCGCCCGAGACGGCCAGAGGGGTTCTTCAAATTGGCGAGCCAACACAGCTCATGGTGGTATGTCACAACCTTGAGTGATCTATCATACACGTATGGGCGAAATTTGGAAATGGCCTATATAATTGCCAGGCACTCTTTCTCGGAGGATGAGTAGTTTTTCTCCTCCTTCGACAGACCACGGCTGGCAAAGGCGGTCACTTTTTTGTAACCGCGTTGCTTTTGGACGAGGACGGCACCCAAGCCTATATCGCTGGCGTTCGTGTGCATTCCCACTTCGGCGTTTTCATCAAAATGAGCGAGCACGGGCGGATTTTGCAGGCGTTGTTGCAGCTCGCAGAATGCTTTTTCTTGGGCGCGTTCCCAGCTGAAAAGGATGCTATTTTTTGTCAGGCGCGTGAGTGGATCTGTAACGCTTGCAAAGTTTGCGATGAAGCGCCGGTAGTATGCGCACAGTCCGAGAAATCTTCGCACGCCCTTCTTGTGTTTCGGTCTTAGGAAGTTCGCTATTGCTGAAGTTTTTGCCGGGTCAGGCAGGACTCCCGCGGCATTGACGACATGGCCCAGAAGCTTGAGTTCCTCGTGAGCCAAGGGGCACTTTTCAGTCTTCAGCGTTAACCCCGACGAGCGAATAGCCTCGAGTACAGACTCCAACCTTGCAAGGTATTCATGGAAAGTCCGGGTGAATACCACAACGTCGTCGAGGTATACGAGGCAGGTGTGCCACTTGAGGCCAGCTAGCACAGTGCCGATGACTCTTTGAAACATTGCAGGCGCCGTGCACAGCGCAAATAATAGAATGGACACGAATAATGGAAACAATTAATTGACACAACACGAATGGATAGAAACATTAATGAACACTAATAATGGAAGAGCCTGGCATTCCAACACTTCAAGCACGCCGTCAAATTCAATGGTTAAAATTTCTTCTCTTGCTTAAAAATAACACTTTTACTTAAAACCGAGGAATCCCTCCAACCACTAATTTCCCGACAAGCACGCCATAGACACCTCGAATCTCTGTCTCCGTACAGCGTTCGAACTAACATTTTTAAAGGAGCCATGAAGAGAAAATGCAAGTTGGTTTTATTCGAAAGATTTCGTGTTTTATAGTGCCCCAGCGCTTGTCCGGATACAAATGGTGCTTTATTCACTGAGAAATTAAACAATTTAGGTTAAAATTTTGATTTTCCGCTCAATCGTGCGTTTTCGTGGTCCCAAGTGACATCACTGAAACCGACCGCTCTGCAGCCTACGGTACCTTCATTCACGCATCCGCCGTACAGGGTAGAGACACGTATACGCTGGCGCCGCCATTTTCGATTGCTCGCTCGCCGCCGAAGCAAGTCATTGTGTCAAAACCGCGCTAAAATTATCGCCGCAACGCGGTTTACTGAAGAAGTTTGAATCATATTGTCTGTTTCGCGTTGCTAGGTCTCGTGGCAAACGAAAAGAATAACGCGTTGATCCCGTTGGCCAAATTGCGGCGGCACGGGACCGTTCAAAGGTTGTCTCCACCCTGTACAGCGGTGTTGGTTTGTTCCCGCGTTTCTTTACGTTCCGTAACCTAGATGGCGCCACCATACCGTGGCAAGCGTTTGGTTTGTTTTTGCCCGCATTTAAACCTGGCTTGTTTTTGTTCTGGGAGAAAATATTCGTTCCCTGAAACACTGCTCGCTCGACAAATGGGGTCACGTAAGACACCGTTGCTTGCGTCAATCGGCCAGTGTCGTCTGAGACAACCCCAAGCCCCGTAGTGCTGTGCAGCGAAACCAAGCATGCTGTGCGCAGTACGAACAGCAGAACGCATCAGTACTTCTATGTTTACATGTGCTTTCGTAACTTCCACTGTTTGTCCCATCATTCTTATTGCTTTGTAAAGAATGTGCCCTAAATTTAAGCGCAAATCGCTCGTTCGTCTAGTTTGTAAGTTCTACCTAATTTGCGTCTGCTTCTGCCAGCCTCCGCCAATCGCAGAGCTTAGCTCATGTGACGACATGGGTTCTGTTGCGGGAAATGAGCTGGTGGGTCGCATGACCATTCCCGTTTTTCCTAATTATGTAGCTTATTTGAGCGAAGTTTACGTTAAAAGTGGTGTCAGTATGATTCTAACGAGACAATCTTTTGAATGAACCAAACTTGTGTTTTCTCTTCATGGCTCCTTTAAGTTTTCCTTTCTCGCGCGTACAATAACAGATCGGAATAAACTAACTAAATCGACTGTGTCCAACATTCACTCCATTGAACATTTGTAATTCTGAATACCATTTTTTGCTACTTCGATGCATTCTTGTGTATGCGTGCAATCTATTTCCATCGATCAATCTATTTCCAACAGTGTGCCACGTGTATTCCGTATTTTCGTTACTTTAATGCATTCTTGTATTTGTTCGAACTATTTTGATCATTGTACCATGTGTATCGTGCCTATTTTTTTTCTTGTTATGCTCTTCTTCTTGGGCTCTTCAATGGGCTTGCAGTATGTTTAAATAAATAAAATAAACAGCATCACCTTGACTCGTATAGGCCATCCGGGGTTATGAATGCTCTCTTCTCTCGGGCTCTCTCGTCCACTTGCATTTGCCAGTAGCCGGTCTTCAGATCCATCGATGAGAAGTACGTCGCGTGGGAGAAGTGGTCGAGGGCGTCGTCGATTCGTGGCAAGGGGCACACGTCCTTTTTGGTGATTTTGTTGAGTCGCCGGTAGTCAACGCAGAACCTGAATGTGTCGTCTCTTTTCTTCTCGAGTACGACCGGCGCAGCCCAGGGGCGTTTCGATGGCCTATAATGTCGTTGCTGAGCATGTCGTGGACTTGAGTCCGGATGACTTCTCGCCCGTGTGAAGAGACGCGGTACGATGAGTGTCGGGTAGGCCGAGCTCCATCTTCGGTTATTATTCGGTGCTTCGCTAGAGGTTACTGACGTAGTTTTGAGTTCGACGAAAAACAATCGCTGTAGTGACGCAGCAAAGCCAATAACTTATTCCTTTCTTCTTGCGGTAGCGCCGGATTCACGTCGAATGGATGCGGAAGCATGAAGGTATCATCGGGTGCACATTCAAAGTCGGCAGCTGCGATCACGTCACTTGCATCTTGCGGTTCTTCGAGGAACGCAATTGCAGTGCTTTTGTTTAAAGGGACACTGAAGTGAATTTGTCAAGCTCCCGTTTTTGCTTGCACTGCGTAGACTGGCTCAAATTAGCACACTTTTCATCGTTTATCCGGTTGACAAATCGGTAATTATTTTACAAAGCGCGAAATAAGAAAAACTACCATGCGCGGTTTGCGGCGGCCGCACCAACTAAGGCTGTGACGTTGAGAGGAGGGGCGCCGTGATTGGACGATGCCCAAGGTTAGCAATCACACAAGTTTCGGTTTCGGTTTCGGTTCTGTAAAACATAACCAATGGCTTTGTTGGATGGGCATTCTCAATATCTCAGTAATCATCGTACCGCGCTTCTGCCACGTTGTCGGCTGTAAAATGCACAAGATAAGCCTCCCAGGACGGCTTGTAGTCGTAGCATTCACTAGCCGAGACCTACGCAGTGCATGAACGCCCTCCGCGTACCCGCAGACGCCCAAATGTCATGCGCTTTTCCCCCATATTTGGAGCTTGCCTCCCTCATGCCTGTATCGTAAAAAGCGTGTTCGCACCAGGCCAAGGGTCTGTTCATTCTGGCCTGTGCCCACTGCCTGCAAGCAGTCGGTGCTTATGGCAACAGCACGCCAACGAGAACTCGCTAGCGCGCCAGTGCCAGCCTGCGCGCGTTTTGTGAACTAGTTCGTGTAGCCATGAACGTTGCGGCCCCACAAAAGGTGAACTCAATATAGAAAACATCGGCGGAAAACAAAAAAGTTAACTTACAAAAAAAAAAGCACGTACCCGCGGGGATTCGAACTCGTGACTCGCAAAACATTTGCAATGAATTCCTAGCGCCTCAGACTATTAGGCTACGAACCGGATTTTTTTTTTCTTAAACAATAACTTTATTTACACATAAATATACACGTCATGCCGAGTGTTACACATGGTTCCGGAGCAGCTCTGACAGTGGATGTGTCGGTTACATGTTTGGGGTAAGATGACAACGAACGTGAAACCAAGAGAAGAAAAAAGGGCAAATAGACACGAAAACAAAAATACAAGGACAATGACAACAGCAACACATGCTCTACAAAAACAAAGGCTGAAGGAATTGCGTGCGTCCTATTGGCCGGCGCTATCTCTCCTGTTTCTCAAAAGAGGACTTGGTCAACGTGGATGCGCTGGCCCGTTAAACGCTCCAGCCCCCCCCCCTTCTTTTTTTTTTTAAATGGCTTAGGCGTTTCCCTGCCTGCGCCTTTCCTCTTTTGTTTTGTAGCGCTTCAGCACATGGCTGCCTCGGGCGAGCTTCCTTCGCAGTTCCAGGTCGCAGTCAGATGTGCCCAATGCGCTGACCGTCCATTGGACCTCCCGCAGAAAGTGTCGCCATGCGGGTTGTGGGTGGAGGGCGCACTCCACTGCTTCTACCCTCGCTTTCCAGAGGGCGTGAAGTCCGATGGCTAGGACACAATCACGGAAAGCGGGGTGCTCTGTGTCCGCGCACAGGAACTTGAGGCCCGGCCAAGTGATGTTCCACGACGTTCTGAAGCACGATTGTATTTCGTGCCAGAAATACATCGCCGTGTTGCAGTCAAGGAATGCATGTTCTGGGGTTTCCGGTTTGCCACACAGGAGGCATCCGGCGCCCCAGGGGAGGAAGAAGCCCCGCTCCTGTTGACGCGCCATGACTGGTAACACTGCCGCGTGGAAACGGAAGAAAAAATCTTTTGTGCCGACTGGGATGGGGGATTGCCTGACCCGCTTGAGCACATCGCCTCCACCCTGAGGGACCGGTGGCTCACGGTACAGGGGTGGTGGCAGTGTCTGAGCAACTAGGTCCCAGTATAACTTTCGCGGCTTCACAGCGAGCAGGTATTCCCAAGAAAAACACGTCTGAAGTGAAGCCACCGCACTGGCTATCTCCCTGTAGAATCCGGTGATGCGAGAGCCATGATCGACAGGCGCTGATGTGGCAAGCCACGGCCGCAAGTGAAAGGAGCCTAGGCATTGGATGGCCGCCTGAAGAAACGGGTCGACCTGGTCGCGGAAGAAAAGGAAGCGCTGGACTACGAGCTTGAGCTCTGCGTTTATCAGTCCAATTCCACCCCCCTCCACGCTCCAGAAGAGATTGGTGCGGCGCATGGGCTCGTATTGCGACCGCCAAACGAACACTGCCCACGACCGGTGTAGCCTCTGTATCGAGCCGGTATCGATGGTGGTAATGCGCGCTGCGTACAGAATTGCGGGGTAGACTACCATGTTGCACAAGAGGGCCCTTGCGAACGCCAAGGCCTTGCTAATATAGGGTATATATTGTACAACCGGTTTACACTTTTATTTAGTTTTGGCATTTCAAGCCGCTTAGGTGACTATTTGTTGTACTGCGATCGTGCAGTAAGCGTCGCCCGAGTTTCCACAGTAGCTCACGTCTAGCAATTGCATTTCGTAGACGGAAAAGCGTTCGCAGATGCGTAGTCGTGCTGCTGACCGCTGTGCTTGTTCGCCCAGCGCAAAAAAGTGCTTCCCCCCGCCTAGTTTTACGCTGTACGGTAAAAATATCAGTTGATTTTATTTGCTTAGTACCTATATTGACTTCGCTGACTCTTCTCCCGCCTTCAAGAGGCCTTATATTTTCCTACTGGCGTACCAGTCAGCGAAGCGTCGCATGTGCAGTGCTTGTGTGAAGCGACCTTGACTTGGAGCTAGATACAGTGTACAAACAAACCAAAGAAAAGAAAGGCACATTCTTCCATTCACAAACGTGTCCTGGCTTCGTTTCAACTAAGCGAACGAATTGCGACCAAGCAATTTTTTTTTAACCTCCTTGATTGCGACGACCCGCCGGCGGCCGGCGGACGAAATGCTGGGCCGACTGACTCTGTCGGCCGGGGTGCCGTGCAGTAGCGCAGCCGTGGCGCAGCCAATTGCCAGCTCATCCCCTCCTGACGTCACACGAAAACGCCACAGAAAATGGGCGAGCGTAAAGAGAGAAGGACAGCGTTTTCGAATTAGTTTTTCTACTAAATAAATCGCGTAAACGCGCCTAGAGTGGTCGAAACATGGCCTGGGGACTCCGGACTACAATTTGCGCTAGTAATCCCGCAATGTTTACATATCACTTCAGTGTCCCTTTAAATGCTGGTACTCCCCTGTGAAATTAGTGACCAAAACATGGGATTGGCGCTGTCTAAAGCGCGCAATGCCTAAGCGACAGCGACACCGCGGTCGAGAAGCAACCTTTGGTCACTTTCTACGACAGCGTCAACGTCAGGAGCAGCATCTTTACACTTGACGGTAATCATCAAGCTTGCGCGGGGTGGCAGGGTGACATGATAATCGGTGATCCTTACAGCGGGGTTCGGTTGCGGCGTCATGAAGTGGTTGAGGGAAAGGTTATCGACTGGGTCTCTAGATCAATTATTACACCGTTGTCCATCAAAAAGTCCATACCAACGATTACGTCGCGGGAGCTGTTAGGAAAAATGCCGAGCGTGGCAAAGTACGTGGTGCCGTCAATGGTGACTCGTGATGTGCACGTTCCACTTGGAGTTACGAGATGGCCTCCTCCTGCGCGTATGTGCGTACCGTCATCTGGTCGTAACTTTCTTCAGCTTAGATGCAAATGAACCGCTCATTACTGAGTAGCCGGCTCCGGTGTCTATAAGAGCGACTACATCAAAACCGTCGATAGACAACTTGACTTCTGGGCAGTATGCGTCGTCGTTATCGTCGTCTTCTGAACGGCGGGTTTAGTCATGTCAGGTTCGCATCGCGCCGTATCGTTTTCGTCGTGTTCGGCAGTCACGTCCGGGTTAAATAAGGTCGTCGGGCTGAGGGCATGTCGTGAATCATGGTCTTCGGCGAGTCGTTGCGTCGTTGGAGGGTTTTCATTTTTTCGCTGTTGTGCAACTTCACCTCCAGAAGTTGCTGCCTTTAGTTCCCCCGCGTGGGCTGGGGGACTTTACACGTGAAAACTCAGCATTGGTAAAGCGGTTCGGCGACTGGTATGGGTAGGGCGACGGCGAACGGTTGAAACGGGCTGGTCCACGTCTGTTGTTGGACAGGTACTCTTCGATCTCCGATGGGCGCTGGCCGGTTCGGGGGCGGGGTGCGTCGACGGAGAACCCTCGCAAACCGAGCCTCTTGTAGGGGCAGCGACCGTAGATGTGGTCGGCCTCTCCGCAGTGGTAGCACAGCCGATGATTATGGGGCGTTTGCGACACCTCGGTATTACTTGGGGCGGGGGTTGCACCGCCGGTGGTCGGGCTGGCGACAGGGGACGACGCTACGGAGCCTCGTGACGATAGGGTGCAGGTGGGCGAGGGCGATGGACAGCAGCCGCGTAGGACATGGCTTGGGGCTCGCAGGGTGCTTCTGGCGTCGTTGGAGTTCCCAGCGCTTGCTGCACTTCTTCCCTAATGACGTCGGTAAGGGAAGCCACTTGGGGCCGCGGCACCGTGGGGAGAAGTTTCCGCAGCTCCTCCCTCACTATTGCGCGGATAGTCTCGCGTAGGCTATCTGCCGGAATCCGCATGCTGTCGACGTAGTTCACATTGGTCGTGCCAACGAAGTTGCTGTCATACTGCGTAGCACTGATTTCGAGGGCCTTCTCAACTGTGCTGGCTTCGGTCACGAATTCGGCGATGGTTTTGGGCGGATTGCGGACAAGTCCAGCAAACAGTTCCTCCTTCACACCGCGCATTAAGAAGCTAACTTCTTTTCTTCTGCCATGCAATGGTCAGCACGCCTGAAAATCCTCTTCATCTTTTCGATAAACACAACAACGCTTTCGTTAGGGTGTTGTGTCCGCGTTTTCAGCAAGACTTCGGCCCCCTCTCTTCGCACAACAGTGGTGAACGTCTTCAAAAATTGCGTTCTGAATTCGTTCCAAGTCACTAGGGAGCTTTCATGGTTTTTGAACCAGATCCGTGCTGAATCTTCCAGGTAGAAGAACACTTGCCTGAGTGTCTCTGCGTCGTCCCATCGGTTAAAAAGCCTGACCCGTTCGACTTGCTCCAACGAGTCTTCGTGATCTTCCGAAGTGACCCATGAAATGATGGGGTCTCCCTGGGTTGAAGATCGAGGGCAGGATCAAAAGCGCTGGTTATTGTACCTGCGTTGATCATGGTGTTTTTTCACGACGTCTTCTTTCTTCACTTATCCAGAAGCAGTCCAAACTCCGGCTGAAGACGTTGCTGTCGGTGACTGACACGAGTTGGCCTTGCTTATCGGTTTGACGAGGGCTTAGTGTGCATGTAACCCGCACCTTCCAGATGTCACGTAGACAAAGAAGACGCAGCTGTCTTAAAGGGAAAAAATTACACCATCTTCCCACGAGAGAACCCTGAGGGGATGCAAAGCCGTGGAGTAGTAGCGTGTTAATTGGTTGTTAAAGACTCGTGTAGTAGCATATTAAATGCCTTCTTTATTTATCGAGTAGTGGTGAACGTTTTGCGGCTTCTCGTTCTCGAAGCGAGGAATTCGCTGTTCGACGCTGGCGTTTCGAAGCGTTGTCACGTTGCCGAACGCCATCTAGATCAGCTACTCGCCGCTGGCGTTTCAAAGCGGCTTCTCGTTCTCGAAGCGAGGAATCCGCTGCTCTATGCTGCCGTTTACGTTCAGCGTCGCGAGCTGTCCTCTGTGCAGCCTTGTCTTCGGAGGTGCTCGCGGTTCTGACAGTGTGCTGGCTGGCGCTAGTTGAAGGTGTGCCAGCCAGTTCGCTGACGGAATCGTTGGCGTCCATTTCCAGTCATCGGACGGCGCAGTACCTAAGAAGCAACTGAGTGGAGCGCGGACCGAGTTTTTTTGCAGAGCAGAGGGAGGGGAGGAACAGCGCACTTGCGCGTGATTGGACAGCTGGCGCGGAGAGGGAAGAGGAGGAGCAACGCGCGTAGCGCACTGGTGGTGTGGAGAGGAATAGCAGCGCGCGCTAGCGCACAGGTGGTGTGGAGAGAAGGAGGGGAGAGAGAGCGGCGTTATCACAGCTATTGTGGAGAGGAGGAGAGGTGCGGACGCCGGACTACGGACGACGGAGGGTCGAATAAAGGATGCTTTGCATCTAAAACAAGCTTATTGGAGCGAACGTGTGCTCCCATAACAACTGCAAGAATTATAACTTCGTTGAGCGCAGCAAAGAGAACACAGGACGAGGGATACAAGGACGAGCGCTACTGACAACTGAATTTTAATGACAACCACGGGACAAATAAATAGAAAAGAATCACAACACGCTCAAATGACTATGAAGTTTATGACATCACTGCACATCCCCCCACGCACTGGTCAGGCACACACGTATGATAAATGTTCATTTAAGAAGGCCAGCTCTTTCGAACTCAAAGATATGGACGTCGAACTGACGCAGTCACCTATCCGCTGCATTTCCGCAGCCTCTACGATCTCTCGCGTGCGCTGATCCGCGTCTCGAAAAATGACGGAGCACGCATCGTACATAGGCTCGCACTTGTCGCACTGTTGGCAATGAATACCCAAATTGCAATCCTTGCCTTTCCGTACCTTGTTTTTCGAGACGCGGATCAGCGCACGCGAGAGATCGTTGAGGCTGCGGAAATGCAGCGGATAGGTGACTGCGTTAGTTCGACGTCCATATCTTTGAGTTCGAAAGAGCTGGCCTTCTTAGATAAACATTTATCGTACGTGCGTGCCTGACGAGTGCGTATGGAGATGTGTAGTGATGTCATAAACTTCCTAGTAATTTGAGCGTGTTGTGATTCTTTTCTATTTATATGTTCCGTGGTTGTCATTAAAATCCAGTTGTCAGTACCGCTCGTCCTTGTATCCCTCGTCCTTTGTTCTCTTTGCTGCTCTCAACAAAGTTATAATGGATTACCAACTCGCTCGTACCCACACGTTGCTTAACTCCAAGAATACACAAGCGGCGAAGAAGCAGTCAACAAAGTGACGTGGGTAGGCGAGTCTCGGCGAATGGAATGCCGCGGCTTCGGCTCCGCGGGAATTTATCTTTGGCCGCGGGTGTCTCTGGAACCGTTGAAATATATCCAGAACAAAGAATATTATTCTAGGCTGTTCACGTCAGTTCGGAACGCTCTCCCTATCATAAGAGGTAACACATGCGGCATAGAAAAAAATGCTCCTTCGCATGCCCCCGCGCGAGGGACACGTGTAAATGCAGAGCATAGTGGGGTTGAAGCGCGCGTCGGCACAACCAAAGTCCCGTTGACGTTGCCCGACGGCTTCCCCGACGGCGGCTTCCGGGACGGCGGCGGCCTCCAGACGACGACGCTTGCTCGCCGCCGCCTCTCGTTGCCGTACTGCCGGGTCCGCGGCCCCACGTTGACGTTTCGAAGCTGGGTCTTGCTCTCGACTCGAAGGGTCCACTTCTCGACGCTGACGCCTGGCCGCTGCTTCTCGTGCACGCTGCTCGGGATCCGCTTGTCGACGTTGACGCCTGGCCGCGGTTTCGCGTGCACGAAGTTCGGCGTCGGCAGCGCGCTTACGACGTTTGCGCTCGGCGTCGGCAGCCGCCGCCTCGCCGCCTTGTCTTCTGCCGCCGTCGACGAAGATGATGGTACGACGTCTTGAACTGGTGCTTCGGCGCTGATGTTGGATTGCGTCGAGGTACTAGTTGAAGGTCTTGCTTCCATCGCTTATCAACTGCGACCGCCGAGGAGCGCAAGAGAACACGCGAGGAGCAGCGGAGAGCAGGCGAGGAGGAGTGGGGGAGAGGGCGCTTATCAACTGCGACCGCCGACGAACCCAAGAGAACAGGCGAGGAGCAGCGGAGAGCAGGCGGGGAGGAGTGGGGGAGAGGGCGCACCTGGAACGGTTGTTGCGGACGCCGAGGCATGCCAACGCCGACAACGCCGGGTGACATCGTGAGTTAAAGAAATGCACTGCATTTAAAAAGAATGGAACCAGAGTCCTTCAATGCCTTTCTGGTCATGACACTTCGCTGTCACGCTATCGGCGAGCTTCGTACGCTGCCGCGCCGCGGCGCTAATGTTGATCGGAGGGCAGACGGGGGCGTGGTCGGAGCGCGTTTGGCAGGGCACGGGCGACGGAGTAAGAAAACAGACGCTCGCCGCCTTATCAGCAGTGCGCTTTCGCTTTACGTGTCATGGGCCGCTCAAATGGACTTACCATTTTGTGAGTGACGAAAAAATTTGGTGGGAACGGGCATGCTGCTACTGCGTTCCTGCCTGCCGGTCTGGCTACAGAGCAGCGGTTGCCGCCCGATTCCCTCCGATCATCAGTGCGCCGCTCGCGGTAGCCTTTGTCCTCGTACGAAACTTGACCGGGAGTTTCATGGCCAGAGCATTGAAGGACTCTGATGGAACACTCGCTTCCCTTGGCCCACAGATAGCGACGACCGGCGCAGGCGGGCGGTAAAAGCAAAACATAAATAAACAAACAGAATACATGGTTCGCGGCAATATAGTTTCTCAAGAATTTTTCGCACGTGCTCCGCAGACTCACAGAGTGAGAAAATCACGTCTAGAAATATCAAAATGGTTCAAGTGTCCCCCGTTTACCCGTAATTCTACGGTGCCCCAGTCAAATTTGCTAAAAATACCCCCTACCGACGAGCTGTGAACAGTTTTGGCGAAATGGCAATTTCCTGTAGTGAATTTTTTGCTTTGCTTGTGAAAAATTACCCTGCCGTACTTCCCATGATAAATGTCCCCTAGGAGTATTATGTCCCCTAGGAGTTTTTTTCCTGCTTTTTCAATGCCTCAAGCACTGCTGTGGCGCTTACCGAAAAGAAATGCTTTATCTATAAATGCTAAGTAAAAACACCTATTATACTCCTACATTTTTCTTGTACTTGATTGATGACACAGACGCGATCGATTGTAAATAATCCTTTTCTAAACCCATCCTGTTCTCAGCGTTGTCGGAAATTTAGGCAGACGCTGATACGGTTAACTATTGCCTTTGTAAACAGCTTGCATAAAACTGATAGCAGGCTGGTGGGTATAATTTTTACGCACGTCAGCACCTGTGGGGCGTGTTTCTTACTTGGCCCCATATTCTGCACTGTTTTAGGTGCGGAGCACCTTAGGACACCGCAATGTCCGTCCCCGTCCGTGCGCATAGCATTTACAATCGCAAAAAATAACACAGGAAGCGGCAGGATTCGAGCCTGTGTCTGGTAGACCAGACAGAGTTAGTGTCAGTCGTCTAACCCATTGGGCTACGAGATTGACTTAGTAACCGAGAGTCAAACGGCTTACTTCCGCGCCTGTAACAGTGCGGAGTACCTTACGTCCTCCCAATGTCCGTCCGCGTCCATCCGTGCGCACACCACCATCAAGCGACAATCAAGCGAAATTCGATTTGAGCGGTGAGTTGCAGTTTCGTTTAGGGAATAATGAAGGTGCAACTCACGTCTGAAATCGAATGAAAGTCCGGGGGCAACTTGGAAGCCACTTCGAGTCCCCGTACTCCGCACCCTCGCCATCATCCACGGAGTGGAGACGCTGCCATTTCTTATGCTATAATTTTCTTTTGCCTTTTCCTTTGCTATCTCCATTAGTGTGAATCCGAATTTTTTGGCGTGTTTGTAGGATTTGGGCACCTTTGAAGGCTTTTTGCATTTGGAAAAAAGGTCAACGAGCTTTTGGACTGCAACGTCTCCTCCCTCCTTTTAAACGTACAAAGTTATGGTGTCGTCACCTGCAGATTTTTTTCGTTTAATGACCGTAAGGACGTTTTCTACTTCCTCTTTAGTTACCTGTGGGACATCGCTAGCAAAGCTTGTAGGCCCATTAATTGCCTCTGGTCTAGTGTCACTGGCATAAAGTCTGGCGTAGAATCGTCGCCATACTCTTACCTTGTTCGTCTACGAGTACGTACAATCTGTCTTTTTTTTTGCTTTTAAGGCCCCTGCTCCATCCATAGATTCCTGGATCGCTACCACGCGGATATCTGGACGCGGATGTTGTCCCCTTTACTTGTGTTAACTTCGAAACCTCCGCTAATTTCATTTTTCCCGCCATACGTGACAGTCCATGTATTTACGTTTCGAAATAAGTGCTTTTGTGTTCTGAGACAGTGCGAGGTTGGTTCCGGCAAGCAGCTTGTTCCACAGCAGCTATTGACTCTGTGATTGCCGTCGCTAGGTTGTCACCAAGGGCGTCTACACTGCCCTCGTTTTGTCCGGTTAAAACGAGCGAGTTTTTTTGGAAGGTTATTTTAAATTCTTGCGTCCTGTCTGTCTGAAAACAAATCACCTCGTTTATCCTTGGCGCGAGCGTTCTCAAGCTGGTGCCCTAGAAAATAATTCCAAATCAGTCCAGACAAATCATTCACGCTTCCCAATCTACGTAACTACACACCTTCAAATGAACCGTTGTGCACAGGTAAGTTTATCAGCAGTGGTCAAAGGATTGTATCGAGCAGAATTGGGCTATTCGCCGTGACATCAGCCTATAGGTGGTTACAGCGTCGCACTGATTGTGTAGATACTCCGCTGAGCGGTAGCGGGCGAATGCAGGTTGTGGGCCGCGCCGTATTTAATTGCCGCCTTATGTTTGCATAAAACGCGTAGGCAATCGTGTTATACTGTATTTCGGCTTCTGTATTGCACGGAACAGAGGAGCCGAATGTACAGTACGAAAGCGGCAATAAGCTTGAATTACTAGGTTGAATAGGCGGCGACACGCTGGGAATCACTGAGCAGCCTGTATGCTGTGGTCTTGTATGACTTAGAACAATGAAGAAAAATAAAGATAAGGACAAATCCGGAAGCACCAATCTCGGGGAATTCGGTTAATGAAAGGAGTTTCGGTGCCTTTTTTTTTTTTGTTAACATTATGCATAACTGCATTTGTTGGATGCCTTGAAAAGCGGACACCACTTCACCGTTTCCACATTCTTTACAGGTGCTTGCAATATTTTGTTCTATTCGGGAGTCAACGTAAAATTTCTTAATTTTATGAGCGTAGAGATATAAATGCAGATATTCCAAATGGCATCTCTTGAATTTAGCACAGTGAAGGCAACTTTTAGTGACGCAGGAGGCAGGTTTGCTCAAGAATGGTGTCAAATCAGTCATTTAAGGCTTTCATTACGCGCTCACTGACGTTAACATCTCACGTCCAGTTAGACTGTGCAATGGGGTGTTAAGCCAACTTTGCTATACACTTTTTTTACAGTTAGCACAGATTTGTTATTACAGCGCACCGCTGATTATTTGTGTTTCTTTTTATCTCTCACATGCCTTAGAAGCGAGATCTGTTTGAAAGCCTCCAAAATATCGCTGACAAAGCCAGGTAAACAACAGCGAGTGACAAAATCATGAAGATAGCATATCAACCTTTTAGTTGCACTTGTGATACAACATTCTTCGTCACCTTTCCTGGAGATAATAACACAAAGGATTCCCGCATAATGGTGTCTGCTGTAGATGGTGTCTGCACTGACATTCGATCATTGAGGTTGGCGTGCTTTTCTTTAATTTCGACGTGCTTTTCTTTAATTTCGACTGAATTCCGAGGCGCAGCGCCAACAAAAAAAACGCATCAAAATCGAAGACCGAAATGTTGGCAACCAGTATTACTTTCCCATGTAAGCACACTCGGCGTCTTGTTGCGTAACGGTGAAGAAATTAGGGTGGAAAAGTGACATCGCTACTTCCAGAAGTTCTCACCCGCATCAAGGTGGAAGATGGCCCAGCAATAATGGCGCGCGTTTCTTGAAATACTACCTAAAGCCATCACACGAGAGCGGCTTTCGATAGTATTTTGCAAATGTGGACAAATGAAAAAAATCAAGCGAGTCGTTGGATGACGTGCGTGTTGCACAAAATACTCGTGTTTTGCCCGGATAAATTCAAATACACTATCAAGGGCCAAGAACTTGGTAGTTTTAAGAGTACGGTTATGCGGAGTAAAACGGGCGAACTTGGGCGAACTGAGTCGTGCCGTGATTTAAAAATGGGCTGCATGAAGACGGAGCCAGAAAGGCAACAGGTCACGTCCAAACTTACTCCGCCTTCAAACCATACAAAAATTCGGCTGAAACAGTGTTGTCCGTAAATATACATGAACTTCTACACCAAACTAGACATTGTTTTCGCACAGTACCACCGGCTATTGTTCAAAACAATATTTATTCTTGGACATTTACGCCAAACAGAGGTCTGTGGGAAAGTCTAAGATACGCTTTCCGATATTAATGGCCGGTGCATGCCTGAAGCGCAGAACAAACGTTTTTCTTTGTTTGCAGAAGGATACAGCTGTGGGCCATTGGAATACTAACTCTGTGCATAGCCACGTAGTTGTATGATATGAGCAAACAGGTAAATAGTGCAGTTAGGTTTCACTGGGGTTTGCAAAGAGTCAGATGCAGATAAAGGTAAAAACACATAGTCCGTGGTTTTTCCGTTCCCTCAGTGAGTTTACAATACTGGCTTATGTACATATTTAAGTAAATATGTAAGTAAATACGTACTTTGAATACCGATTTGTGTTGTTTTGCTTTTTACGCTTTTACTCCAATCCCAGTCTGGGCGTGGTGTTCTTTATTCTTTGTTCAGCTATTACATGCGAAAATTTGAACTTATTTTTGCTGCAGTATTTATAAATAAATAAATAAATTGTAAAGGAGATGAATGGTACAGGCGCTAGTGAACGAAACACGATAGTGTGCCAGACTCCGCAGCCGCGAAAGCAGCATCGGCAGTGACAACAAAACGAAAACCACCGACGACGAAGACGACAGGCGCGCGTCTGTGAACCCGCTCCATCTTGGATAACGGTCATTAAAGGCCTTTCGTCAGCTACCTTGCGTTGAGCAATACATCCCCTTAGAATTGGTGGAGGTTGCTGTGGTCCTGACCTCTCTATACACTGGAACTCCGCTCCCGGACGCTCCCCAGCGCCATGGCTCCTCCTCGCGAGACTGAGCCCCCGGCTGCACCTACTTCGACGACCATCATCTGTTCCGGTTCCATTCGTCAGCGGGATCCCCCATTCTTCAATGGCACAGACGAGTAGGACGTGGAAGACTGGCTCGCCACGTACGACAGAGTAAGCGCCCACAACAACTGGGATGACAACGCGAAGCGGAACAACGTGGAATTTTACCTGACCGGTACGGCCGAGCTTTGGTATGGCAACCACGCAAAGCGATACCCCACGTGGTCGGAATTCCAATCGAGGTTTTCGGAACACTTCGGTCTCCCTTCAGTGCGGAAGCTTCACGCAGAGCAGCGCTTGCGAGAACGAGCGCAGCAGCCCGGTGAGAGCTTCCTCAGTTACATCTAGGAAGTTGTGGATTCGTGCAGGAGGGTGAGCGCCACGATGAGTGACGAGGACACAATTAAGCACATCCTCAAAGGCATTTCAGATGACGCCTTTCAAATGCTGCTGGCGAAGAATCCCCAAACGGTCACCGACGTCATCAACCTGTGCCAGAACTATGACGAGCTCAGGAGACAGCGAGCTCTTACACGGCGATCTGTTGGCCCCGATGTGTCGAGTTTAACTGCTGGTAGCGACAACACTCCGTCTCCGCGCATGCAGCAGTTCATCCGGGAAGAAGTTGGCCGTCAGCTTTCCCTAGTTCCCTTCACACCCACGTCTGACGCCACCCTTGCCCCTTCGTTTAGAAGTGCTATCCAGCAGCAGGTGGCCGATACCATTCCATGCTCCCGCCAACACGCACCTGTGACCGCTTCGCTCATCGGTGCCGGCATCGCGCAACCCACACCACCTGCTGTTCGGCCCACGTACATGACCTCAGTGCAAACACTACCTGTTGCCGGGCCCCTAACCTACGCCGACGCCATCTGCAGGCCCTTTGCCGAAGCCGTCACAAGTCAGCCAATGCTCCCGGTCATGCCGCAACAGCCCACTGAGCTCACAGGAAGACCAACGTATTCCAGCTACCTGCCGATGCCGCCTGTGTTGCAGAGGCCGCCACGCGTATGGCTTGACCCGTCATCTTCGACCACCGCTTGGCGCACGCCGGACAATTGCCCAATCTGCTTTGTTTGCTTAACTCCCGGACACGTGGCGCGTTACTGCCGCCGCGGGGGGATGCCTGCACGGCAGCCTTCTTGGAATGTGCCGTATGTCTCGCCGCAGTGGATGCCTCGTGCTCCGACCAGTTTTGCCGAGACGTCCACGCCCGCCAACTCGCGTGACACCACCAACCGTCACACATCCCCGCGACGCCGTTCACTTTCGCCGATGCGTCGGCGCCCCTTGCCTCCTGAAGCGGAAAACTGGGCGCCGCAGTTCCGGAGGCAAGAGCTGCGTCATCGTCGAACTGTTCAAGACCTACCTTCTCACCCAACAACGTCGTCGACAACGTAACAGACGGAGTCGCCACTCATGCGCTTGTCGACACTGGAGCCGCCGTTTCAGTTATCCGCCTAGAGCTTTGCCGCCGCCTGAAAAAGGTTATGACGCCGCATTTTGGACCACCCTTACGTACTGCTTCAGCACGTTCGATCGAACCAGTCGGTACGTGTACTGCCCGGGTGTTCATCCAAGACGTTGTATACATTGTTCAGTTCATTGCCCTTTCTTCATGCTCACATGACGTCATCCTGGGATGGGATTTCCTCTCCCGGCACAACGCTATCATTGACTGCGCCCGAGCCGAAGTTGAGTTGTTTTCGCCGCTTGACATACCATCAGAAATTTCTCCAATCTCCAACACCACTTTCCGTGAAAGTTTCTGTCGCCGACGACACCACTATCCCTTCATGCTCCTCCGTCCCTGTGCCCTTGATATACCATCTTCCTTCGGACGTCAATGCAATTTTCACGCCGTCGCAATTTTTCTGCCAACGCCGATGTCTGTTGCTTCCTTTCGCCTTGCTCAGTATCCGCGATGGCCAAACCGCCCTGTTCGTTTCTAATCCTGGAGCAAGTCGAAATTGCTCTACAGGCAGAACTACCACCCTAATGGGCGCAAATGGCTGCTCGTCATTCCCCGCCATCTGCGCTCTGAAGTGTGCGACCAGTTTCACACTGAGCCTCAGTGTGCTCACGCCGGCGTGCTAAAGACCTACGAACGCCTTACACTGCGATATTACTGGCGTGGTATGTATGGCTTCGTTCGTCGTTATGTTCACTCTGGCACGGACTGTCAACGGCGCAAGCCACCACCCCCTCGTGGTGCCTTTGGCGTGCCCGATTCGACCTTTTGACCGGGTAGGAATCGATCTATACGGACCCCTTCCCTGTACTGCGGCTGGCAATCGGTGGCTCATCGTAGCCGTCGACCACCTGACACGGCACGCCGAAACCTCTGCGCTGCGTGCCGGTACTGCCGACGCTGTCGCAACGTTTCTGCGCAGCCACATCATCCTACGTCACGGCGCTCCTCGGGACCTTCTCAGTCCCAGGGGGCGTGTCTTTCTTTCTGACGTCATTGAAGCGCTCCTAAAGGTCTGCCGCATCGTCCACCGCACGACTACTGCATATCACCCGCAGACGAACGGCTTAACCGAACGTTTTAACCGCACCCTGGGGGATATGCAGGCAATGTATGTATCATCCGACCATTCCAACTGGGATATGATTCTTCCATTCGTAACGTAGGCCTATAACACTGCCAAGCAAGCCACCACGGGTTTCTCTCCCTTCTTCCTTGTGTATGGACGCGAGCCGTCATGCCTGCTTGACACAATCTTCCCCTACAGTCCCGACGTGTCTGAAGCCTTGTCAATCTCGGACGTCACCCGACGTGCGGAGGAGTGTCGCCAACTGGCTCGCTCGTTCACGTCAGACGAGCAAGGACGCCAAAAGTTCCGCCATGATGCGTCGACGCCGACCCCAGAATTTTGTCCGAATGATCTCGTTTGGCGCTGGATTCCGGCCACGACTCCTGGGCTGTCGAGCTAGCTTATTTCAAAGTATCACGGACCGTATCGTGTACTTGAACGGACGTCGCCTGTCAACTATGTGGTAGAGCCTCTGAATCCTTCCTCTGACAATCGCTGCCGTGGCCGAGAGACCGTTCACGTAGCCCGCCTGAAGCGATACTTCGAACCCGCCATGGTCTCGTGCCCCTAATTCGCCAGGATGGCTCCTATTCGTCCCGGGGAAATTTTGAAGGAGATGAATGGTGCAGGCGCTACTGAACGAAACACGATAGTGCGCCAGACTTCGCAGCCGCGAAAGCAACATCGACAGTGACAACAAAACGAAAACCACCGACGACGAAGACGACAGGCGCGCGTCTGTGAACCTGCTACATCTTGGATAACGGTCATTAAAGGCCTTTCGTCAGCTACCTTGCGTTGAGCAATCCATCCCCTTAGAAAATAAATAAATAAATAAATAAATAAATAAATAAATAAAAAAAATATATAAATAAATAAATAAATAAATAATGTCGTTATTTACATTGCACATACATTGTAAATACACTCTATATTTTTCTGCATTATACTTTCAATTTTGTATGCAGAAAGAGTGTATCACTTTTTATGCCTATATGCTATGAAAATATGGTCAATGTTACCTGTAGATGTGAAGATATATGTTTTGAGAGCGATGTTCGAATTTCATGCAATGAAGACAAAAAAATGTACTTCTGTGGTCGAGTGGCTAAGGTATCTGACTCTCACGCAAGCCAGTTTGGCGGCGGCAAGTTGAAATTGCATGCAGGCCCTACTGAAAAAAATCCCACGATAATCTAAACGATGTCTGAGTACGACGTTATGGGATCGGTTATGAATATCGTACAGCCAACGACATATCACTGTGCGATAATCGTAAAGACAACGCGGAAAACCGCTGTATACCAAAACCGGGGAAGTCACCACACATCGAAAACTTGCGACCAATTTCTTTTACGTCCTGCGCAGGCTTTTTCCTGCGCCTCCAGGGAAAAGCGCCTCCAGAAGAACCTGAACGAGACCAAGCAGATGCCGGACACAATGTTCAGATTCAGAAGATACCTCGAGACCCAGAATGAGCTAATTCAACTGAAGGAGGAGATCCCCGTCTTCGCCACTCGTCACTCCCCGCGGGTCATCCTCGCACTTGATCTGAAGGGGGCCTTCGACAACGTGGCACACGAGGCAATCCTCCTGAACCTGAACAACACAGGATGCGGAAAGAAGACATACAACTATATTGTCGACTTCCTGTCCAACCGAAAAGCCATAATCAAGATCGGGGACGTCACGTCGGACCTGATCACCTATAGGCTTTTGGGAGACCCCTTAAGGCTCACTTCTGTCTCCGGTATTGTTCAACATTGCGCTCTTGAGCCTCCCGGGGCCGCTGGACCGAACATAACACACGCTATACCGAACATAACACACGCTCTCTATGCAGACGATGTAACCCTCTGGATGGGGACCGATTCATGAGGGGGTCTGCGGGACATTCTGCAACCCGCCGCCGATACGGTCAACCAGTTGCGAAGGAATGCGGATTGGCTTGCTCACCCCAAAAGTCGGAACTTGTGCTTCGACGCCACCAGCGCAAACGAGAAGATGGCATCCAGACAACCCTTGAGAAACATGTGATCAAACCCTGCACATCACTAAAAATTCTAGGCCTTCTGATACAATCGGACGCGAAGAACGACCAAATGATAGAGCAGCTTACAAAAGCATCCGAACAGGTTCTACACATGATCAGAAGAGTCACCAACCGACACAGAGGCATGAAAGAGAAAGACACACTTCGTCTCGTCCAGGCTTTCATCATCTCAATAAGAACTTACTCAGTGCCGTATGCAGTTCTAAGCAAGAGAGAAACCGACAAACCGTCCGCAGGAAAGCAAGGAAACAAGCTCTGGGCCTTCCAATGAGCGTGTCCACAGACAGGCTATTTAGAATTGGGCTACACAACACAGTAGATCAGCTAACTGAAGGTCACTTGTCCAACCAAAAAGCCCGCCTCGCACAAACCCAAAAGGGCCGGAAGGTCCTTGCCCAATTAAAATTGACGCCAGTAGGGTACCCTGTCTGAACAAAGGAAATGCGGAGAAATGGCGGAAGCACATCATAATTCATTCACTACCGAATAATATGCATCCTGTTCCCCAGCAGGGTAGGCGAGAAGCAAAAGCCAATGCTCTGAACAACAAATATGAATCTCTGCCCACAGTTGACTACATAGATGCAGTCGCATACCCCAAAAGACAAGCCAAAGTAGCGGTGGTGACAACGAAGACAGACCTCATCGTCGGGGCAACCCTGCCGCGAGCCTCAACAAAAGAAGCGGAAGAATTAGCCGTAGCCTTAGCTCTCTCACGAAGGAAGGCAAGTGTTATAATTACTGACTCACAAGAAGTATTCAGGAGTCTCACGTCGGGCTGGGTGGCTCCAATGACATACCGCATGCTGTCAAGCAAGCCACCAGACAGGGTAGTCGAAGTGGTGTGGGCGCCGGCCCACTTCTTCATGACGGGCAATTATCAAGCCCACCTCAAGGCCCAAGGTTTCGTCGACCAGACCGCGGAGGGCTCACATAAACCTATGCCACTCACGACGTACCAGGAAATTACAGAGCACTACAGACTCGGTCGCAGAGCCCTTCCATTGCCCCACCCACCACAACAAAGACACAAGAAACCACGCTCAGATTTGTGGAAACAAACACGTATCCCCACCCAACGCTGATGCACCTCATGTTTCCAAATCAATACGAAGCCCAATGCAAATTCTGTACGCAATCAGGAACACTTAGGCACATTATTCTTGATTGCACCCAGAACCCTGACTTGCGACCTGCACCCCCTCCCCATTATCCCCAGCCGTGGGAGACGCTGCTGTCCAGCTCCCTCTTTTGCGATAAGCTCCTGCTGGTTAAGAGAGCGGTACCATCAAGGACGGCACATGGCTACCTATAAGAAGGCTCCACTCTCACAAGGCTCAGCCAAATAAAGAAGTATTTTCTCTCTCTCTACTATTACAATTTGCCCACCATCCTTCAAGAGGTCTGCTGTTATCTGATCTTCACGAGGTGCTTTGCCCCTTTTCATTTCTTGGAAAGACTTCTTTACTTCTTCTGTCGTTACCGGTGCCATGTCTATCTCCTCTGAACTACTTTCTCGTTCGACATTATCCTGGATGCCCTGGCTACAGTACAGATGTCAATAAAACGCCTCGGCTAGTCTATTTAATCCCTATTTGTGATGGCATTGCCTTGCTTGTTTTTAGTGCATACATCTGATTTTTCCCCATGCCTAAACACCTCTTCACTGCTTTCAGGCTGCCTCCGCTGTTTATAGCATATTCTATCATCTCTACATTATACTTCCGTATATCAGCTGTCTTACGCTTATTTATTAACTTCGAAAGCTCCGCTAGTTCTATTCTGTTAGCTGGGGTGGAGATTGTCATTGTCTGGCGTTTCCTAACTTGATCTCTCCTCGAAAAGTTTACCAGTATCCTTTCTAGCCATCGTGTCCCCGACTTCTACTGCACACTCCGTGATAGTGCGTGTAAGATTGTCTCTGGCTTCCTGTGCCGTGAACTCTGTGTCGTAACCACCACTCGCATGCCAATTGCATGCCCCAGTCGTGCATGTGTGTCGCGCTTTTTCCAGCAGCGGCCCCTGGTTATTACGCTCCTCGATAAGATCCGGAAACAGAGGTGACCAGGCCACTGCTTACTGCCAGAGAATCATGGCATATTAATGTCTGTTTTTTATTCGTGAACAGTGCGCGTCTTGCATGGAGCGCAGTGTGAAAGGGCGAGCGACATGAACGGTGAAAAGCGGCGGTTCCTCACTCCGCCGCCAGGGACCTACTATGTTCGACCTCACGGCGAACAGGCTGGAAAAAAGAGTAAAATAATAGCGGAAAGAAACAAAACTTGCGGAGAGCAACAGGCAAGGCGCGGTATTTCCCCGCCTTGCCCGCCGCGGTGGATCAATACCTCTGGCGTTGTGCTACGTAACTTAATATTGCACGCATGATTTGGGGTCTCGGTAGCAGTTTTGCTAACGCAAAAAAAGGACTCCCCTGTGTCCACAATACGGCACGTGTTAATGATTTAAAATGTTTTGTAGTGTTCAATGATGCCACGACTCGTACACAAGGTATGTCTTTGTCGCCTCGTTTCCTGAACATTTATACACTCACTCTGCTCCTCGGCGATAAGTACTGTCTGTGCAAGGGCTGAATGACTACCCGAATGTGATACTGCGGATGGTCACTACTGGTACGAAATGCCGCAGAAAAGTAATGAGCCACAGTCCTCGGCGCAAAGCAACAGCGCTGCCGCATTCCGCTTTGCCTTCCGGTTAGGTGCAGCCGTGGTAGTGACTGTACAGCGTGTGGCTTCCCGCAGTTACTTCCACCTGGTTGGGAGCGTCTTAAATAAATTTACAATTTATACTAAAGGTGTGCGCTCAAACGTACCCAAAGCTTGGTGAATCCGCTCAGTTACGTATGAAAGGTTTAGAAGGACCTGTGAATGCCACGTGGGGAGAGGATAGCGGAAGGAGCTTGAGAGTGTCGAGGACTACAAGCGAGCATCATGCGGGTAGGCTTCAACCTCAAGAACAGGAGAGATGGAGAATTTTTGAGGCAGGTACAAATTCCCCGTTCGGGCGCGCTGCAGGAAAGGCCCGGCGCGTACTCACGCAGTGATGCGCGTGGCGAAGTCGCCGGCCGTGTGCGTGTCGAACCAGCCGACCTCCTGGTGGAGCATGGCGCGCATGAAGTAGTGGCGGATGCGGAACGACTGCTTCGTGGCCGACATGCCGAGGCTGCCCACGATCACCACGTTGCTCAGCAGCATGGCCAGTCCCACGAGCGCCATGCGGCCCGCCGTCAACTTGGCGTCCCGCTGGAACTGCCCGATGGTCAGCCTGCAGCCGGGAATGGCCATGCCATGCGAGCCATTCAAGGGAACCCGCCGTCCGCCTATACGGCTAATAATTCATGAAAAAGTCGCTCTTTACAAATTCCTTTTAAGTGCGAGAGCGATACTAAACTACAAACCTGGATTTCGCCTCTGCATGAAGGCTCATCAAAAAAAAAAAAAAGTCTGGCGTGGAACCTCGATCATGTAGGCTGCGAAGCCGGTGGCTTACCGACTTTGCCACCCTGCAAGATTCTTCACTGAAGGGAAAGCATTGCACGTGACCAGCGCAGCGCGAGTTACTACACGTGCTGCAGGGCAGCGACACCCACGTGCACATGCGTGAAATAAAGGGAGCATGCATGCTTTCTTCTATTTCCCATCACAGCTTCGCATTGACTTTAGGAGCGTCGCTTTCCCAATCCATATTCACTACACACGCTTGTGGGCGTGCGTACCTTTTTAGTTTTCTCCTGCTGTCTCTATGCTGCCATACACTTCGGCTTGTGAGCCATTCAAAGGAACCCGACGTCCCCCTATACGGCTAACAATTCATGAAAAAGTCGCTCTTTGCACATTTCCTTCAAAGGAGCCATGAAGACAAAATACAAGTTTGTTTTATGCGAAAGATTTCGTGTTTTATAGCGTCCCCAGCGCTTGCGCGGCAGCAAATGATGCCGTGTTCACTGAGAAATTAATCAGTTTATGTCAAAATTTTGATTCTCCCGCCAAATCGTGTGTTTTGGTGACGTCTACAATGAAGTCATAACGGCGCGTATACAAACAAACTTCCAGTGCGCCATTCGGCTCTCTAGCCTTGCTTGCCGTCAAACCTCCCAGACGGCGCTAGCATACCCAGCACTCCGCCGTTGCTTTTTTTTTGACCGTATTTACACCTGGCTTGTTTTTGTTACGGTAGAAAGTAGTCGCTTCCATGAAACGTGGGGTATGCTTGACGAACAGGGTCACGTAAAGCAACGTTGCTTACGCCAATCGGCCAGCGTCGTATAAGACAACTCCAAAGCGTCGGACTGCTGTGCAGCTAAAACAAGCATAGTGCGCCCAGTACCAACAGCAGTGCGCATCGGTACTTCTATGTTTACGTGTATTTTCGTAAATTTTGTTGTTTACCGCACCATTCTTGCTGCTTTAAAATGGATATGCATTGCATTTAGGCGCAAATAGCTCGTTCGGCAAGCTTATAAGCTCTGCCTAAATTGCGTTTGCTTTTGCCGGCTTCCGCCAATCCCACAGCTGGGCTCATTTGACATCATAGATTCTGTTGCGGGAAATGAGCTAGTGGGTCGCATGGCCATTCCCTTTTTCCCTAATTATATAGCTTATTTGAGCGAAGAGTACCATTAAAAGTGGTGTCAGTATGAATTCTAACGAGGCAACCTTTCGAGTGAAAACAAACCTGTGTTTTGTCTTCATGGCTCTTTTAAAGAGCATGCACGAATGCACGAATCTAAAGAGCATGCACGAACGCACTAAATCACTGGCTGGATGCGAAATCGCACCGCTCCCAACCTAGAACGCTTAACGTAATAGAAGATAACGCATTCGATGGAGGCAACCAATGCTGTGGAAGGTCAGAGCAATTCTAGTTTTTGTAGTCCGCAAGAACGCATTCACTAGATTGAATACTTATTCAGGAGTTCTGTTTCAAGATGCGGCGTGTCAAAGGTACACACATGTGAATTTGACATACTTCGGTCGTGTGCTCCAGGAACCGGCTCAAATATTCATATTTGTTCTCGTTTACTCTGGCAGTAAGTGTGATATAATTTATAAAAGCGGAAAGAAGAAAACACACCATCCGCTGTCTACGGCGGCCGCAACATACACCAGTGGCGTAAAACTAAGCGCACAGTTTCTTGAAATTAGATTGGGCGATGTAACAGTTCGTGCATACGCCGATCGGTTGTGTTTATGTATTTTTCTTGTCTTTCGTAATATGTGCAAGAAGAATATGTATTCTTGTGGTTTGCGTAGAGTTCTCCGCATCAATTTCGGCTTAAACTCCCGGCAAAACGTGCCTGGCTTCTGCCGTTAGTCTTGGTCGCGCGTTCTAGGTATTTCAAAAATGTGCATACCACGCTTCTGCCATGTTTTTCAGCTGCAGAGCAGGTAGGACAAACCTGCCAGGACGGCTTCAGGCAAACGAGTATCGTGTTACGGCAGATTACGAGCCCAGCTCTGCGCAATGGCGAACTCTTTCCGCGTCATTCGAGACGCTCAACTACGAGGCGTTTCAACCGCACCTTCTAAGCTTGCCGGGCTCTCACCTTGTCGTAAGAGGCGCGTTTACACCAGGACGACTGTGTAGTCGAGCTGTCGCTGCTACGGATGGCGGCCAGAATACGCGGCGCGTCCATGTCTGTCTGCGCGCAGTCTGCGGACTCGCTTATTATGGAGGAGCCATGAGGGCTTCGGCATAAAATTGTGAATAGAGTACTGTTTTTTAGTTGTTTCTTATGCATTTTGTTTGGTAATTTTTGCAATCTGTGATCAGCCTCAACCACATGTCCTTGTTGGTTTATCCTTTCTTGCTTCTAGGGCAATCAATATTTAAGCTGTACTTCTTTCATCGTATTTTTTTGCGCTGTTCAGTGCTGACCTGAAGCAGTTCAAATGAAATGCACCAGTAAGCAAAGTATGCGATATCCGCGCAAAGAAGGCTTCCAAATCCCCAAACAGATCGCACGAGCCCCTCCGAGCGCGACCCAAAGCCACCGTCATCCGCTTCTTAGGAAAACACAAGGAAGTCAGCGGACGCACATCAAAAGGCGCTTTCCAATGATAAAGCCGCAGAAACTACATTCAGTTATTCGCAGTGCCAGACACACCTACGCCTGTCTCGGAGGCATCGAGCTCCACGACGAAAAAAAAATAAACTTAGGCCTGAGGGGAGCCCGCAACACGCAGCGAGAATAATCACGCCTGCGGCGTGAGTGCTAGGCCACTGACCTGAATGCACAGGCGTGGGTTGAAAAAGCGTAATACTGGTAAGGCAGATGCACGCACTTGCACTGGAGATGTTGTGTGGCAAGGGCCCTTGGCAGTGGTGGCATGCTTACAAAATGCACCGAGCAGGCGACGGGTTCCGTGGCAGCTTGGTGGCGTGGAGCTCTCCACCCGCCGTTTTTTATTGTCGCTTTCGAAGCGATTGCTTCGCCCTAAGGGTCACGTGCATGGCGGCACGTACACACGGAGCAAGATGACGGCCCTAGTTAAAAAGCCGGCTAAGCTTAGCGCCATTTTTGCTTCGATTCTTCACTACGAAGTGACATGGTATACGTCGTACCCCCGCATTCCAAACCAGCTATCAAGAATCAGTAACGTCGAGGAAGCAGCTAGCCGCAGCACGATTTCCGTCAAGAGTTTGTACCTTTATGCGAAATGGATCATCCTTTTTTTCTTTTTCTGCTATGTCGGCATCAGGCACCCGCAAGCAACCTAAATGTGCTCATTTCGCGCAAAATGTTCATTTGGGTTCGTTTCGCATATACATTTCGTTGCATTAATTTTGCGCAAACAACTTGAATTTTTTAGCGAAAAATGTGTTCATTTCCATTCTTCTCGATGAAAAGAAAAAACATTTCGCCATCGGGCTGCGTTTGACCTCGGCGGGTTTCTTCCATACGACAGCAGCGAACGTCTTCAGGAACATCTTCCCAGTTAAATACGCCGAGGAGCTTTTATGCTTCTCAGGTCCAGCCGCAGAAGTGTTTTCAAGGTAGAAAACATTTTCTTGCAGTTTACCGTTATCACACAGTGGTTAAACTTATCGACCCGCTATATTTGCTCCAACCATTCTGCACTATATCTAAAGAAAACCACCCATTACAAATGGCAGCTGCCACAGTTGCTGAGTAACCGCGGGATACAAACTGCCAGCGTCCTTCATGGTGAAGGCAGCACCGCTGTTTTTTCCCTTTCTCCAGTAAGAGACTGAACTAGGAGGATAATTTTCAAGGTTAGAGATTATGCAGCCACTCCCTCCACCAAATGTCGTAAAGTCATGGACTGCGCAAGGTTTCCGTACTGGATAAAACATGTATAGCGAACGTGCTGTAATGTAAGTTACAAAAAAGCAGCATTCAAACGTACTGACGCGCGCTCACAGACGACAAAAAAAATGTCAAGGCAATTTGTCCACGCTGTGCTTATGTTAGTGCGAACTCTTTCTAGAAAGATGCAGCGGGTTCTGAACGCTCGTGACTAATCTGGGTGAGCGACGAACGTGTTGCCTATCGAACAGTATGAACCCAGGCTGTGGCTACACCACAGCGCGCAGGCTTCACATCGTCGACCAAACAAAAGCGTGGTTCTCCGTCGTGTAGCGACTGACCAGGATTGAGGTGGGAAATCGGGAGGATTGGTTGAATGCACGGCTTGTGGCTTCCATTTCCTGCTTTAGTTAAGTCCAAGTGGATGAACGACGCACTCCGTCGGGAGGAAAGCAAAACGGGGCCTTACGCAACTGGCGCCGCGCAAAAAGCACGCATGGCCGTGCGGCTTATTTCGCAGGGACTCCCATAAATTTCTAGATTGGCTTGATCGCTCGTGCATGCTGTCGTCGGGCTGCATTGACGGTGGCGCGCTTCGCCGTAACTGGTTTGCAATGGTCAATGCATCTACGGCATTATACGTACCATCGATGCGGATCATTTATGATTGTTGTGTAACACATAAAAAAATGATGAGGTTGCTCAAAACATATGAGTTTCTTCAATACCGAAGCTATGCGCGAGGGAGACTTATCAGAACAACTTTTAGCTACACATAGCAACGGAAAAAGTATGAACAAGGAGGCCCGATTACATTCACCCCTTAATGGCAGGCTTGTCTAGTCGTGTGGTAGACTACACTCCGGATCTGTGGTTCTTGTGCACTTACGTTTCGTTGGGCTCCGTAACGTAAATGTACGGAATTTGAGCCGAGCTGAAAAGAAACAGAGTTTAAGATTATATTTTTGAAAAGTTTTCACTGAGACTTATAATCTGAAGCCTCCTCATAAGTTTAACTGCGAATGTCCGGCAACCTAACCACTGTCTTGTCTTCGGGCGTGACGTAAAAAAAAAAAAAAAAAACAAGAGCGCGCGCGCGCTACAGCTTACCTTTTTTTACCTACTACACGGAGTCGTTATACAGATACAAAAAGATCCACTCTGTTCGATAAAAAAGTGGGAACTCTAGCAAAAAATGAGCCCATCACTCCATACAGATGGCCAACCAGCAAAGCTGCAACGTGCAAAATGGCTCTTTAAACTATTTTCTATTGTACGCTGCGTGGTCGCGGTATAGTTCGTGTTCCTGCCCAAGGTGTCGCTGAACCTAGGCTTCTCGGAAGTGCCTTGAAGCATGGCCTTCCCACTTAGAAGTAAAGTGCGGCCAGTGTTGTCCATTAGAGAGTTTTAGCTGACCGTTTCTGACGGTCCGCTCCGCTCCGATAGCAAGCGGGAGCGCCATTCCGCATGCGTGGTGCGCTAGCGCGCTACCGGCGATACCGGAGCGGGGCCCCGCTCCGCTAAGGACCGTCGCGGGAGCTTACGCTACCGTGCGGAATTTTAACATGGCTGCCCACGTGATGCGAGCGCGCTACGGCGAACTCCGTTTCTTCAGTTGAAACCCGATCGACGAAGCCGCGAAAGCGCTTCCCAATAGGCAATGGTGCCACACACCTCAACGAGCTTTAGAACGGGAGCGAAAAACGTCGACCGAAGCACGCGGCTGCTTCAATGCAGCGCCGGGTAAGACAGCCTTGGCTTGGCTATTCCAAAGTATATCGGCTTATTTTTTGTTATTTAGAAAAATTATACCATGACAGCGACTACATTATACAAAAAAAGGTTAAATGAGGCCAAGAAACACCGTATTTTGCCGTGTCTGGGCGACCAAATACCAATTCTTTTGTTTTCTTTAGGATGAAGTTTTGGTTTACACGCGCACGCGAAACGACCAGTCACGCGAATCATTCCCCGTCGAGGGAGATACGGTTATCGCTTAGCTAAAAGCCTTTCTGCTGCTGACGCTCCGGTTGCTCCGGTTGTGCTGAGCGGTACGTCGGGTGCATAGCGGAGCGTCAAAAACGGTCAGATAAAACTCCGCAGGGTGACGGATAGCTTCATTTTTTTTATTATTTACAAAGTAATTTTAAAGGTACCGGCCAGGGACTGGCATATTCGTTTTCTGGGGACGCCAACCTAACCGTTTAGACCAACTTCGGTTTTGTGTTCAGTGTCCCTTGAAGGCTGCGGAGTTCTTCTCACAGAACTCCAAAGCCGCTTCACTTTCGCGTTTGCTTTAAACGCCGCGAAGTTTTGATTTCGGTGGTGGCGTGTTACTTCCTACAGGATTCCTTGTGCCACCTGGCGTGTCACATATGTCAACGGCACCTTGGTCATGTGCTCGACGCATGACCAATTGTCAGGCTGGTGAGTTTCCCGCCGAGGCCTTCGCTGAGGCTGCACGATGGGTACGTGACAATTCGTCGAACGCTGTTTCATCGAACGCCATTTTATCGAAGACATGTCCGTTTTATCGACACCACTTCATTGAACGCCGTTTCATCGAACTGACGTCGCCCGTTTTATCGAATGCTGTTCGGAAGCTTCGGTCGCGATAAGTATTGCTGCTAGAAAAGTTCAAGTTTTCTCGTCATAAAAAGATGCATGAACCATGAAGGCTTTATAATTTAGGGTCGCGTAAGGAAACCGCCTACTTTTCAAGCATGAGTCTTGGTCGCTGCAACTTGTCGTGACGGTTATAGACAACGTGCAATGAGTTGAAGTTGCTGCGGGTGATGCTGCCTTTTGTGTTGTGAATACTGAAGGTCGTTGTTATTTCATTTCTTTCAGTTTTTTGAAAATGTTTATAGAGAGTAAATAATCGCACAAATTGTTGGAAGGTACACATTTTCAGGACGCACTAAAATGTATCGCCGGACTGGCAGAAATCAAACAAGTTTACTTTTCAAGGACGATATGAGCTGTATATGTAACTGCAATATACAATCACATAAACATGTACGAAAAAGCTGTAACTGTTTTTATTGAAGAGAATTTGCCCTGAATAAAACCTTTACCAGCATGTTTCTCCGGTGGTTCGAGATGTGCTCGAGGGCCTCTTCTTCACTAGCACAGCCTTCCTCTGCTTAGGCTGCTGGTGGCTACGCAAAAGTGCTTTTAGGCGGTCGTTTGTGGCTTTCTCTTCCGGTTGCGGGTGGCTGAGGAACCATTTAATGCGCGGATGTCAGATTCCAACAACTTTGGAAAAGGGCAGTGCCAATCTTCTACAGATATATTTTGTCATTGCGGAAACCGAGGTGGCATGCGGGTCGCCAGTCCACACAGTCCACCGGGCAGCTGGCGTGGCTTTCCCACGCGAACCAGCATACCAGCTCCGAGACGGCTGGCGGAAACTCCTTCAGCAATACGCGCAGGAACGGTAGCCTGTTGACGTTCAGACGAATTATATGTTGTGACAAGAAGGTCAAACCGCAGGTTTCTCGGACGGAGGACGAAAAACTGGCGTCGTTTGCTAAGTCTGAGACACTTATGTAGATGCCAGTATCTAGCGCACTCATGAAAGATATACATGCCAAAGTGCTTGATGCCATGCTCAAGCAAAATAAATTAGCGGTTTCTTACGCATTGAAATGGTGATACCAAACCGCCAGCGCAAAAAATACCAATCTCATTTCTTGCTCTACCCTGCGACCAAAAAGCTCTGCTCTATTGTGTACGACCAAATTCGACGAAATGTCCTCGATGAAACGTCCTTCTACCAAAAGGCGTTCGATGAAACGGTGTTCGATTAAACGGCTTATATGAAGTGGCGTTCGATGTAAACGGCGTTCGATGAATTGTCTGCAACCCCTACACGACGCTGAATTTCATTGCGGATGTGCTGAGCTGTTTCCAGCGAGTCTGCGTACAGTATTTATTCCTACCGTGCGTGGCCCGAGTGGTATCTGCCGGTAGTTATTTTTATAAGTCCGGACCATGCTGCACTCGTTGCGTCGGCATTATCAGCTCTGGAATCCCTCGGGGACTCGCGAGCTCTTAATGCCAAGTTCAACGCTACTTCTGCTAGTTTCTTTGATGACCTCCAAAACAACAGGGCCGAGGCACGTGTCCTTCTCTTGGAAAAAGCGCGCAAAAAGAGTTATTCGTGATGTTGCTCTGGCGGTACATAAACTGCGCTGTTCTGAAGTAGGGACCACGTGGCTGCGTGGAGGCGCACCTGCTGTTGTACAACTAGGCCTAATTTCTTCCGTGGTCTGGCGCACGAGTAAGCCCATGTTTTCCTGCGTACCTCTGGTTGCCGCAGAGTTCCCCAGCCACCGACTGGAAGATGATGAACTTGCGCAGGAGGTGTCCCATGAGCACGATGAGCAGGGGCATGGCGAAGCCGGTCACCACGGCCACCGCGCAGCCGATGGCCGTGAAGGCGCGGTCTTTGAACGAGGAGTACTTGAACTGCGCAGAGAGGTTGCGTGTAGACGCGGGCAATGCGCGAAGTTCAACAGAGGGGCATCAGCGCACAGAACACATTTCTCTTTACCTACATGGGCAAAAGATGCGCTATCATAACTGTCAGCGCAGGTAAGAATTCGTGAGAGCTTTTTGTGGCTGAATTGTGTAGCTAGGAAGTGCGTTAAACTGTTTGAATATTTTGCTAAAAGCAGCCTCATTCATTTTTAGATGAGTGGCACAAGTGAAGCCACCACTCTACGCACGATGCTGCCGCACCAGGACACCAGGACCGAGGACACCAGGCAGTTCTTGACTGGGTTCCCCATGCTATAACAGCCTTGCATAATTTCTCGGTCACTATCAACTACGTTTGCATCAACGCACTAGGTTAATTACATCAGTAAATGGCCTTGCGGAATTGCGGGCGTGCCGTTGCTCGCCGACGCCAGCAAATCAGCCAAATAAAGGATGCAAGGGATACGTCACAATCGAACGCAATTTATTGTGTAGCATTCTTTCCGTGTACCCGATAGCCCCAAGCGTGTTACGCCCGGCTTTTGAAGAAAAGTGTCCAACTGGAAAAAGTGACAAGTTTATTCGTTATAATTGCGTAAACAAACTTATCTTACCGAAAGGCAGACACGCTTGTTTACGTTTTACGTTTTACGTATATTTTTTATTTTTATGTCTATGTTGTTATATGTTATGTTTTTATGTTTACGTTTTATGTTGTTTACGTTTGTTGGATAAATGACTACCAAATACAAAAGATACAAAATGACAAATTGTAAAAGTACACGCATAAAATCAAAATAGTGCATTATAAACACCTGACCCAAAAACGAACACGGCATAAAAAAGAAATATTAAGGGCCCTTAGTCATGGTAATGAGCTTCGAAAGCAAAAGCCCGGGGACATTCATCTTAAGCGTATAAAAAAACACACACACAAAGCAGACAAGGACATGCGCTACTACCAACTGAATTTTATTTAATAAGGGGGAATATATACCAGCAAAAGGACAAGAGACACCGGAAAGGTTCCGATCAAACAGAGATTAGAATAACGAAATCACTTGGCGCTGTTCCACACGTGTCAGTCATTACCATGACCAGTTCTTTTTTGAGAGCGCTGTCTCCTTTTCCGAGAAGGTTACCGATGTTGTACTGCCACATTCGAAATCGCCTAGTTGCAATTCAGCGGCCTCCATTATCTCACGCGTGCGCTGATCACAATCATGAAACAATATCCAAGAGTTTCGAAAGTACGGCTCACACTGGAGGCATTCACCGCAGTTAGTTGACAGGTTCCCATTCTTTCTTCCTTGTACGTTATTCTGATGTTCGGGTAACAGGGATTTGACTCACCGTGCCATCTGTCCTACATGTCCCTTCCACAGGCCAACGGAACAAGGTACTTATCGCATTCTACATACTTGTTTTGGTGCCCAATGCTACAGCCAGCATTTTCTTTTTGACAGGACATGTGGCTCTGCAAATCCTCGTGAGCTTGAGCGGTGCGGACATTGCAACCCGAACGCAAGCTCCCTGCCCTATTTTCTTCAGCCGATGTGCGATACCGTGCAAATACTCTATAACCGCGGCGGCGTCGGCCGCTCGAACCCGGCCCTCGCCGACGCTGCTGCGTTGGGGACGGCGCCGCCGCGAATCCCAGGCAACGGCTGGCATAATCTGTGGTTTCACTTTTAGATGCGACGCTGAGAGCATCTCTTGTCGGCGGCCCTGTCCTTCCTGCGTCCGTCCGTTGTTGTTGTCCGCACCGCTGCCTTCGTGCGTGCGTCCGTGTTGTCCGCAAGGCTGCATCTATCCTCCACTCCCCCTCTCCTCTCCGCTAGCGCACACTGCGTGCGTCCGTTGTTGTCCGCACCGCTGCCTTCCTGCGGGCGTCCGTTGTTGTTGTCCGCACCGCTGCCTTCCTGCGTGCGTCCGTTTGTTGTTGTCCGCAAGGCTGCGTCTATCCTCCACTCTCCCCCTCTCCTCTCCGATAGCGAACACTCTCTCGCGAGGGGCATGGATTCGATTGGATGGCTTGGCTTGGCTTGCCCGGTGGATGGGTGGATTGGATTGGATTTGGAATAAGTGGATTGTGTTGGATTGTGTTGCGTCATAGCCACGGCAGACGGGACTGGCGCCGGCGCGTGCCCAGGTGAGAGCGAACACTCTCTCTCTCAACATCTAGGTGTGCGGCCCAGCGCGCTCTCCCTCCCCCTGGCGGGCGCGCGTGCGCGCATGTGCATACTCTCTCTCCGCGGTCTCCTTCCTTGGCGCCTGCGCATACAACCGCTGTGCCGCTGCTCTCCGGCGGCCTTTCGGTCGACGGTTGCCCTCCGCTTGCGCTTGAACCCCCCTCAGCGTCGCATCATACCAGGGTTCCCGCGAGGGGAGGTGGGCGTAATTTTTTCTAAAGGCAGGTATGTGAATTCAACTGACGTCGCATGTGGAATTTTTCTGGGGTCGTCCACATATGGCGACGGCGAACGGTTGAAGCGCGCAGGTCCACGGCTAGTGTTGGACAGGTATCTTCGATTTCAGTAAAAGCACTGGCCGGGTCGAGAGCGTGGTGCGTCGACGGAGAACCCTCGCAAACCGAGCCTCTTGTAGGGGGCAGCGACGGTAGATGTGGTCAGCCTCGCCGCAGTGGCAGCACAACGGACGATTATCTTGCGTTCGCCTCACGTCGGTCTCCCTTGGGGCGGGGGCTTGCACCGCAGGTGGTCGGGCCGGCGATATGGGACGGAGCCTCGTGACGACAGGGTGCAGGTGGGCGAGGTCGACGTGCAGCAGCCGCGTGGCTATGGCTTACGGCTCGCGGGGTGCTTCTGGCGTTGCTGAAGTTCCCAGCGCTTGCTGCACTTCTTCCCTAGTGATGTCGGTAAGAGAAGCGACTTGGGGTTGCGGCGGTGTTGGAAGCAGTTTCCGCAGCTCCTTCTCACTATTGAGCGAATGGTCTCGGGTAGGCTTTCTGCTGCAATCCGCATGCTGTAGATCGCCATTGGCCACGCTCACAAAGTTGCAGTCATGCTGCTTAGCACGCATTTCGAGGGCCTTCTCAATTGTTCTGGCGTCGCTTACGAATTAGGCGACGGTTTTGGGCGGATTGCGGACAAGTCGAGCAAATAGTTCCTCCTTCACACCGCGCATTAAGGAGCGTAACTTCTTTTCTTCCGCCACGCAAGGGTCAGCACGCCTGAAAAGCATCTTCATGTCTTCAACGAACACAATAATGCTTTCGTTAAGGTGTTGTGTCCGCGTCTGCAGCAAATCTTCAGCCCGCTCTTTTCGCACAACCGTGCTAAAGGTAGCTAGAAAGTGCGTTCTGAATTCCGTCCAAGATTGTAGGGAGCTCTCATGGTTTTCGAACCAGAATCGTGTTAAATCTTCAAGGTAGAAGAACACTTGCTGGAGTGTCTCCACGTCGTCCCATCGGTTAAACACCCCGACCCGTTCTACTTGCTCCAACCAGTCTTCGGGATCCTCCGAAGGTGACCCATGGAATGATGGGGGCTCCCTGGGTTGCTGAAAAACGTGGGCAGGATTGGAAGCGCTGGTTATGGTGCCTGCGTTGTTCGTGGTGGTTTTCTACAAGTCTTACTTCTCTTTATCCGGAACACTCGCAGTCGCAGATTCCGGTGCACTCGCAGTTAGTAGGCATTGCGTGTATGGGTTCGCCAGTTTTTCTAGTACAATTTCCCCGCCATCCTTCAAGAGGCCTGCTGTTATCTGATCCTCATAAGGTGCTTTGTCCTCTTGCATTTCTTTCCAAGGCCTTCTATACTTCTTCGGTCACTACTTCGGCGATGACTGTCTCCTCTGAATTGCTTAATGTCGTATTAATGTATAACCTGAACCTTTTCTGGCATTGTACATAGGACGGCTCAAATAAAACCCCAAAGGTGGCTGTTATCAGTAAAAAGAGAAGTACTATGAACGAGATAGGAGATTTAGCGAGAAGGGACATATTGTCCACACCTGACATGAACACGCTAACTGAGGTAACAGGAAATGAATTCCAAAATGTGTTTATGTATCACCAAAAGTTTAATTCAAGGGATAAAGAACACTTGTTGCGTATTTGCAGCATCCCACCCCTGGATTACAGCTGGGTGGCAGCTGTTCTGCACTGGCCGGTTACGTATTTTCGTCAACAGAGGTGCAGCGTGTTCTTATACCATGTGTACTGAGCAGGTTGCTGGACAAAGAACGCCACGTGTTAAAAATAGCTGCCATCTGAGCCAAGCCGTCAATCTAATATAGGAGCATGTGCCTAGCACTTAGTTCACAACAGTTGCTTTGCAATACTGGTAGGGTTGAGTCTTTTCGTGAAACCAACTCGTAAGGGGTTGGGACGAGAGAAGACAGGGTAATAGTCAAGTTAGACGGCTGAAAGTCAGTGCTAATAAGTCTTGCACCCTAAAGTTGTCGTTAAAATAGTTGTGTCTAGTGGAGGATGCAGGGTTTCATTGGAGGCGATCAACATGGACGCAGGCAGAAACGGAAAAGGCAAGGACAGAACATTAAACAATGAACTGATTCAGATAAAGAAAAATATGTTGATGTTGTGAACACATATCTACGCAACTTTCCCCTTGTTTTCATCTTTGTTTTTTTTTTCGCAGTATTTCAACATGGCGAGTTATTGTGGAAAAAAGATGACAGGCCGCATAGGCTTATTACGTAGCTGGCAACAGTAATTTATTCATCAATAATCTTTATGTGGCCATAGAGTTGGTACACTGCCCCCCCCCTTAAAATTTCAGGAGCCCCCCATCCCCTTTTCCTTTTCTGTGTGACAGTGGTCTTGTACACATCTCTATTGACTAAAGCATACTGTTGTGTTCCCCTGGTAGCGACTGCACAATACAGGGCAACCACGCTGTTGTCTTGGGGCGGAATTTTGAGTTGTCGGTTTCAAAAATTGCCACTTCGTGTCTGTTTCCCTCGTGACATGATTGCACTTATGAGGCCTCTTACCTATGGATGAGCTGCGTAACATACGGTTGTCTGTTTCAGCCAAACAGGGCTCGCTAAAGCAACGGACTCGTTGAAGTGGACACGGAATGGTCAAAACTGGTAATTCCGCCTGTGTTTATACAATCACACAAAGGCGTTTCATAAGTCTGAACAGAACTCATAAAGAGAACGTGCGTCAGCTGTGCTTTCTATGTGTAGCAGTCTCTGTCTGAAGCCGTAGGGAGGTTCGAATGAATTGTGACCTGCGTTTTTGTATTGCACTGTTTTGTGGTCCAAAAACCACTACCACTATCTAGATATGTTAAATAATGACTCTGAACGCTAATTATATACAAGGAGAACCTATCCCACTACTGCCAGCGGTGCCACAATTCATAAAAATCATTAAATCAGCATAGTGCGCGCAGTGCCAACAGCAATACGCATCAGTACTTCTATGTTTACATGTGCTTTTGTAACTTCCACTGTTTGTCCCACCATTCTTATTGCTTTAAAAATAATGTGCCGTAAATTTAAGCACAAATAGCTCGTTCTGAAAGCTTATAAGCTTAGCCTAATTTGCATTTGCTTTTGCCGGCCTCCGCCAATCGCAGAGCAGGCTGGTATGACATCATAGGTTCTGTTGCGGGAAATGAGCGAGTGGGTCGCATAGCCATTCGCTTTCTCCTAATTATATAGCCTATTTGAGCGAAGTTTACGTTAAAACTGGTGTCAGTATCATTCTAACGAGGCAATCTGTTAAACGAACCAAAGTTGTGTTTAGCCGGTACGTTCGCAGAAAGGCGCCGTTTCAACATATTCGTCCTCAAACACATCAACCCGTCCTTCTCGGGTTCGTGTAACTTCTGCGGTCAGTTGGCAGATGCGTATCATATGGTATGGGCCTGCCAGTATAATCCATGCTTAAAAGCCAAAGTGAAGCCAAATGAGGGAAGGCTGGGAGGCGGCCCTCTCCGTCTGCTGGGACCTAGAGTCTCAGCGAGCTCTCGTCCAGCGGGCACGGGCGGCGGCCTCGACCAATGGGATCACGGAATGAGTAGTACCACCCTCGCTAGAGAGTCTTAACCGCCTCTACGCCCTTTAACTCTGTCTTGTACATTAGTAAAGTTTTTCCTCCTCCTGCTTGTCCTTGAAGTGCGCTAACTCCCCGGAAATTGTTGGAAGTCGATCTACCCCGTGTTTCGTAAACATAATTTTACGGAGCGGGAAGCCCAAAAACCGTACACCTGGACTCACAAAAAAAAAAAAACTGGTTGATTCCTCTGTCGTAGGTAACACCCGAAAGTGAAATGTGCAACGAAATCTGCAGCTGAGCATGATTTGCAGGTCTTGGGGATGTGCTTGGCGAGCGACGTCCTGCTGACGGGTCACTTCGGCAAAGGTGTACAGTCGGTAAAACGCTTGTCTATAACAGCGATTTCAACTTCAACCCACCACATCCGAAAACTGCCGTAACATACTCGTTCCAAACATGTCGGAGGCAAAAGCGAAGGGCTAAGACTTCAGAATTCCGCAGTAGTTTTATTCAATCCCGACCGGCGGTGCAGGATAAGGCTGAGAGTACGAAAGCTGTGTTATAGACAAGCCTTTTACAGGCTATACTGGCGTCCACTTCCGTGACGGATATTGACGTCAGTGAAACCTTGGTGTTTCCCGGCATAAAACACTTCCGTGTTTAAATATGAAAACCCGAAAACCAACAACCCTAAGTATAACGTACTATGTAGTACTAAAGTTTGTTTTCCCGCCAGAAGACGCTGTGTGCACGGGTGCACCATTTACGGGCCGCTTGCTTCGTTGTACTGGTGCCATTTCTGTCACGGATATGACGTCAGCGAATACTTCGTGTATCCCGGAACAAAACACTTTCGCATTAGAAAAATCCCGAGAATTGGCGCCTGGAATGTCAACATTTGCTCAAACGTGAATCCCATGGGATTCACGTTTGAGCAAATGTTGACATTTTGCCTTTGAGAGCTGAGTAATACTCACTAGTTGAAGAAAAGACGCGGGGGCGGCCTCCTCTTCAAATCTGCTGGTCGGCTTCTTTTTACTGGCACGTGAAAAAAGAAAAAACAGAAACGCTTTTACTTGATTTTTCACGCAGCAACACCGTTTAAAAAATGCGCTCCAATCCACCCTGTGAAGGTGGTTGGAAACCGAAGCTGTAGACGACACCCACTACGATTACCCATGTGACGTCACTTGAATTCACACACGTGGCTCTGAAAACAGTGAAACCACAGGCAAGTGAAATGCACTTAACCCCACCCTTTCACTTAAAGAAATAATAAATGCATTATCCAATAATGGAGGTTGGTTGAGTTGCATTGGTAAAGTAGATGAGCGGAAACTCTTTTTTTATAAAATGAAAGGAAGTTCCTACCGGTGTTAAACGATCTCACTTCTCTGTCTTTCCCGCAGATCTAATCGCCTGCGTCGGCGGCGGCAGAGACGAAGGAGAAGTGAGATGCCATATGTTGTTGTAAGCTTCCTTTAATTTTAATTAACTCCTAGCGCTACACGGCCGCTACACATGTCATGGGCACAGCGGCTGCGAGCAGTCGCGGGACGTTACCACGTGGCATTCAGTGAGAACCCGCAGATGTGCTCGGTGCGTGCACCGTCTGTCTTCCCCGTCTCCGCATGGGCTCGTAGCTCAATCGGTAAGAAAACGGGCTCTCGCTCCGTTTTTCTATTCGCTCCCGTTTCGATTCCTGGCTTTTTTTTGTTTTTTACCCAATTCCTGGCGGTGCCAGTAACTTCTTTTAATTGTTCGCGGGAGTTTTCTGTTGACACCAAAGGTCACGACAGAACTCTTGATGGTAGAGGTAAAAAGCTTCATTGTGAAACGGGTGATGAGTCGCTGGAGCGACGTGAATGCAAACGCGTAATTTTAGAGTTTGAGGTGACCATTTCTCAAGCTCGGCTAAAGTCCGATAGCTATAGAGCTTCTTACTACATACACTAGAGAGGAATCCGGCGCTAGCGCGTCTATGCGGCTCACATAAAGGCCGTCTGTATCGCCATGGGCCGACAGTATGCCATGCGCTCGCCTTAGTTTCATTATTGGCTTGGATTTAAGCGTTTTAGCGGCCGTACATTTGAGCAAAGTGCCACAAAAACGCAAACAATGGTGTGTTATTACAGAAGTGGAAAATAAGAACAGGCCGGTTTAAAGCCAAGGAAAAAGGAATTAAAGCATATTTTAGTCGCAATGGTTGTGCCTGATATTCTGCAGGCCAAGCTGGTGGTTAACAACGGTGTTAATATTTGAGGGAAAGTCATTAGAGACTCTTAGTTTATGAATTTTGCCATTATTTAAAATAGATTGTTTAAAGAGCTTGGAAGTGGTTTTGAGCGTAGCCTACGAAAACGTCGCCCTCGCGGTGAAGCGGTGCACCGACCGTCAGCTACAGTTTAGCAAAACTTGTTGCTGAGCGAGTTGGTTCATACTTGGAGAAAAAGGAAAACCTGTCGTTAAACAGTCGTGAGCGAATACAAGATATGGACGGCCACAGGCACCCGTAATTGTCGTAGTCATAAGTTCCTTCGACTCCGGCATGACCAACGTTACTGCATGCCTGCTCTGTCACCAATCACGTCAGTTGCCACGGCTCACAGGCTACCACGGAACAGGTAGCATCTCGGCTACCTCATAGCTCGTAGACGTGTAATGCACAGTAAAGAAAGGAAAAAAAAAAAAACCGCTGAAGAATCCAATTGCCATGTCAAGCCGAAGCCAGAAGCGGAGGTCTTCCCATAACCCCCCACGACGACATGGCTTCCCAGGCGCAGTGTCCTCTCTAGTGATACTTAGTAAGAAACTCCATGCCGATAGCAAGCGGGAGCGCCACTGCGCACGCGTGCCGCGCTAGGGCGATAGCGGCGATACCGGAGCGGGCAACGTTCGGAGCGGGGACCTGTCGCAGAATATCGCGGCAGCTTACCCTACCGCGCGGAATTCCCACGTGGCTGCCTCCCGCGAGGCGAGCGCGCTACGGCGAACTCCATTTGTAGTGGTTTACAAAAGCATTTGTGGACATCCACTTTGGCAGGACGCGATGGCGACCAATTTTTTTTTATAAAAGCCAGTGAGCTCTGTGCTTCCCTGGGCTCTTTCGTTTGCAGGCAACGCAATCGCTATCGCTCGGCATTTGTTTCTTCGGTCTCCGTTAGTGGTTACTGCCTGATGCCGGTCGTCTAGGCGTCATTCCAATAAAGACAGCGCGATTATCTGTAGTAGGTTAGGAGGTGATGAAAGCACGTATGCGCAAAGTAGCTCCAGGTGGCTGGAGCCGCGCCCCAATCTCCGAGTACCAATCACTTCCATCTATGCGTACTGCTTCGAACGGCGCGCAAGCTTCACTCATCAAGCGTCATTTATTGGTGTTTTGGCGTGTCACCGACACTACTTAGATGGGATAGGGTATTCGGGTCTTGTAGGCTTTTCGTTTATGCTGTACCACACGTTTTGAGAAACTGGGTAAGCGTTTACAAGCATATGAACTTGGCCCAACTCCCGATTTAGAAGCGAAGCATCTCATGGTCGGGGCTATGTCCCTCCCTTGTTGTTGTTGCGCCGTCCACACCCCCACTGCGCATGCTCGGCTTGCTGAACGCCCGGTGGTAACTTACCCTTTAATGGCCCTGGAGCGGCAGTGTTGCCGGTGTCTTACTGGGCCGCCACGAGACGAGCACGTTTCCCTGTCCTCCTCACAGCCGTATAAACCAGGTGTGCACACGCGCTGCGCGCTACTCCACTGCGCATGCGCGTCTCTCCTCCATTCTCCTCCTGCCAGCCGTATAAACCAGGTGTGCACACGCGCTGCGCGCCGTTCAGTCTGCTTCCAACCCCGTCTTCGCCGGTCTGCTACGCTGATGCCACACCAACCAACCCCACTGCTGCTTCGCATCCTCCTCAGGGTTTCCCCCACGGGGACATGGCGTAATTTTTTGTCATAGCGGGCTCTTGTCTTCGACTTTAGCCTGTTTAATCTTGCGTAGCCATTGCATTAAGCGGAATGGAGTTGAGGGAAGGGGGAGCACACAAGGCGTTTTGCCGTGTTGCGTTTCGACGCAGCACAGCAAAACGCCTTGCGCAGTCAAACGAACACCGCCGCGCACAGAAGTGCACTGCGGGGGTTCGTTTGACTGCGCAAGGGCTACGATCACCTGCACCCGGGTCCCTGCACGTGGGCCGCCTGGGAAAGGGCCCGCGTGGCTGCCGCCTTCACGCAAAGAGCAGCTTACTCCGAATGCATGATAACCTGTCCCAGGTAATGTTCTAGGATTGGCAAACAGCTCCTCCGCTCTGTTTCCTCAGAACAAAATCTTCGCCTACATTCTGTTCGGGAACTGCAGTGTGCCCCTCAAAATGGACGAGTTCAGAAGGCCTTTTATTTGTGACGTTGTAGCGCTTCAGAGGTGAACCCAAGACCGGCCGCACATTATGATTGCTGAGCGAGGGTTTGCGCCGAAGGAGGCCAGCTTGGCGAAAACCACAGACAGTGAAAGTCACAGCCCTCGTCAACAGGGTCAAGGAAACGCTGTCGTGTTACCTGTGTTACAATACGAAGGTAAACATTGTTAAACCCAGCAGGTTTATGAAGACGTATTGGTTGCAATTCAAAAAGGCTGGCTTTTGGTATTCTTCTACGCTGCATTATGAACCCTTCAAGAGGTTTCAAGTACTATTGCGCGAACATTGCCAAAAATTGTTCAAATCGCTCACTCTCCGGCATCCCCGGCTTCGGGGGCCTTTTCGGGCGTGGAGGCGCCGGTGTTGCTGGATTCGTGGTGGCCTGTACTGTCCGTCGGGGGCTCCATCACGTAACCTGCAATGGAAACAAATCGGGCTTGTTGTGCAACAAAGGATGACGTCCTCGGTTTATGTTTCCAGACCGTTGTTTATTTTTTTTCAGATGATAGTTGCGCTTCGTCTCGTCTATTTTTTTTTTCTTCTCTTGTCCCCGTGTTCGCGCTTCCCTCAATGCAATGTATTACCAACTCGCCCAAGCTTCCGCTCTTGCCGTTGTTCTAGTTTAACACAGGTCTACACAAAAGCACGATTCACTCTACCGTGAGAACAACAGATAATGTCCGCAATTTTTGTTTGTACCTGTCGTGAGATGGCCTAAAGGCCAGAATACATGGCGCGGACTTTCACGACAAAGTTCGCGCAGCGTAAAATCTGTCGCGGCAGGACGCCGTTGCTTCGTCGGGCTGCGCTACACGGAGCGAAGACACGGCGCCCGCAGCCGCGGGCTCGCTCTCAGTGTGGCCAACTAGACCTTCACGCCCGGGATCAACGGCGGCGTTCAGTACACAGACCCAGTGAAATAAAGATATCCCGTGTGACGATTGACGATTATGCGGGAGTCGGGTGCGCTTCTTCTACTGAAATATTAGTTTTCAGTTCCCAAGAGTTCTCAAAGCAGTAGATAAAAAAACGAATGCCCCAGTGAAGATTCGAAATAGCGACTCCCAGAAAATGAATCCGCCATTTTACCTCTACTCCACGTCAACAGACGGTGCCTTCATGGAAAATACAGCATGTCAAACTAGGCTCTGAATGCATACGACTGGCTGCTTCTAGTTTTTTGTTGTATTTGAGAGGCCGTCGCAGTGATACCGCCTGCTTCTTACTCCACGATCTTGCAAATCGGCCCCAAATTGCTGTCAGTACAAGTTAAGTGGCCGGTTCGCCTGTATTTAACCTAGTAAAAGCTATCCTACCTCGGCGACACAAGCCACAGCAGTTGGGCGGGACCATGTTTCGCTTGCGGCTTGAGCTATCAGAATAGGGCGGACTTAACCATCTTCCTCAAACGATCTGTGATTTACAATCTGTTTATTTAGCTCGAGTAGGTGGGAGCCCAGCGTACCTTTATTTAACTCTTGCTTTCAACGGCTTCCAAAGCGGCCGTCCGCCAGCACTCTGTACGCGCCATGGAGGGGAAACCGGAATACCTGATTGGTTGCTTCGACGAAAAATTCATAGCGCATAAAAACAAGGACAGAGAAGAGGAGAGACAAACACGGAGCGCACTTTCAACTAACTTTATTTGGAAGTCACGTACAAATTATACCCCCACACTTATCGCATCCCCCTCCCCTCTAACGCCCACGTGTTGCAGCCTTGCCAAGGAATTCTGACTCCTTATCAGACAGATTTAGAGACGCCACGCTCACACACGTGGAGCCAGCCCTAAGAATCATTTCTGCCTCCATAATCTCGCGTACAAGCTGTTCCCTATGCCTGGCTCGGACAACGCAAGATTCGAACAGTGGCACGCAGCCGCAGTCATGACAATGAACCGACAGATGGCCATCCCGGTGGTTGCTAACATTTAATCTATGCTCCCTTAACCTATCGTTAAGGCAACGTCCGGTCTGGCCGATATACTGTCTCCCGCATGACAGCGGCACCTCGTACACAACTCCCACCGCGCATTCCACAAAGGGCGTGCGATGCTGTTTTCCACACAACACCGGCCTTTGCGGTACGGGTTAGTCATACTGCACAGTCGATTCATTTTGTTAGGAGCAGATAGTACCACTCTCACATTTATCCGACCGGCTATCTTCTTGAGACGGTGCGATGTGTTGTGCAAGTACGGAATTACGGCTACTTTTTTCTTTTCTGTATTCTCCGACAGGCCCTTTTCAACGTTTAAGTTCTTGAGAGAACCCTCAGCTACAGAAACAAGAACAGCCGCAGGGTACCCAGCTGCCAGTAGGCGTTCCGATTGTTCCTTAAAACTACTCTGTATGGTGTGACAGCATGATCTACTCAGGGCGTTCTTAAAACACATACTGGCAATGCCTCGTTTCGTCAATTTTGAATGCGCCGAATGAAAGGGTAGCAGAGGCTTGTTTGCCCGGGGATGATAAGACCAACACACATGCTGCTCAGATAGCGTTAGGTAGCGTCAGATAGCGTCAGATAGCGTCAGATAGCGAATTTTTCGTCAAAGCATCACCAACTAGCCCAGAAATCCGTACTCGTGGTTGCTTCGGTTTGCCGCTCGCCCACGTTTTGCCGCCGCCGAACGTTTCTGACCCAGCTAGACCGGCGGACGACGTATTTTCCACCGCCGCTGACCGCGCGCGCCACCGTGCCGGCCGTGCGCTGTTCGTCGACTTTTTGTCGCAGACTCGCTCCATGTATTCTAGCCTTTAGGTGGAAAATCCCCCAAGTGCGGCTATTTACTCGCAAGATGTCACCTTAGGTGAACCGGCGAAATGGCACGAAGCAATAAAGTGCACGCGGGGAGGAAGAAGATGGGATCGTGATTGGTGACGAAGAGGGGTCGAATTGAAAGAGTCCGCGTACTGAAGGCTGACTTCAAGAGGCCCGCTATGCGGTGGCCGTGGTATCCCTAGGCTGTCGTGAGGACGCCCAGAAAGCCAGCCAAGCTCCAGCACCCGCGTCATGTGATGGTAGTAGTGGCTAGCCCTCGGAACTCGCGTTACGAAAATGACAGAGATGCTGGAGCAGTACGGAGAAGACGGAGGCGAACGAGACGGAGACGGGGACGAGTTAATGAGAAGGACGTTTCAGTGAAGACAGAATACGATAAAATATATCCTAAACGCACTGCATGCTAAAGACACACAAGTTCGCGATGGCGAAGAGATAACAGTTCCCAGTCTCGCGTTCTACGGCGCACTCTGCGGCTGCGTCGAAAATTCTTAGTTGCCGGCAGCTGTCGGTAGGTGGCCACAGGGAACACCCCGTCGCACTGTCTAGGCAGGCGATTGAATATGCGGCTGACGAGCAAATATTAGTCATGGCTGGCACTGGAGCGTGACCGGGTTCCGTGCGTCCTCACGACGGCCTCGGGGGACCACGGCTACCGCACAGCGAACCTCGTGCACGCAGCCTTCAGGAGCCTTGCTCCATCAGTTAGACCCTGCTTCGTTACCAATCCACGCCTCTTTTCTTCCCGCTCTCGCGCCCCTTTAATGCCTCCGGCTATTCTGCCGGTTCACTTGTGGTGACCTCTAGCGCGGCACATGCCCCCACATGGGCGAGTGTCCATCTTCGGATATCACATGCAATCCCCTTGTCACACACTACCATTTGACGTTATCAACGCGACAACGTTATTAGGTGTTGTGTTGCGCGCCTTTAGGCCACGTACATGTCGTCACCACACTCTCAGCCTCGGCTCCCCTCTCAGTGGTTATAAATACAGCTCGTCTACTAGGGAGCCCTCTTTTTTGTTTCACCCGTTTGCCACGATGGAATAAACCCATTCCGTTCATGCAACTTTCGTGTGCCGCCCCCGTCTGTCGTCCTGGCATGAACACAAGATAATGCCGACGAGGACAACGAGCCTGCGACGGGACTACGCCCCTTTCAACGAATGAGAGTGACACGGCCGTGCAATAAGGACGACGACGCTGCAACAGTGGAAATGACGACGCCTTCGGAAGCTGGAACCGTCGCTATGGGCTTCGGGTTCGGGCAAGTAGAGCATTTTGACGAGTCTACTAACTACTGACTTTCGTATGAAGCGCGTTTGGTAGCGTACTTGCGCGTTAACAAGGGGTCCGAGAATTTGCGAGTTGACGCTTTCGTAAGCCTAATCGGCTCGAAAACATACGCACTACTGAAATCTTTGACCGCCCCAGATAACCCGTCAACAAAATCGTTTGACACCCTTCTTGAACTACTTCGGAATCAACTTTCCCCCAAGCCATCTGTAATTGCGGAACGCGCAAAATATCACCGCAGAACGCAGAAAGAAGGCGTAGCGATATCAGCGTATGTGGCTGAGATAAGGCGACTAGCCCCAACGTGCGTGTTCGGAACCTTTCTCGACGAAGCTTTGCGTTACCGCTTTGTATGCGGCCTTCTGCGCGTCGATATTCAGGGGCATCTTTTCACGGAAGATAAGCATTTGACCTTCCAGAAAGCCGTCGAGTGCGCTTTGTCTTTAGAGGCGGCATTAAAGAATGCAACGGCAACGCACGTACAGCCCGAGGAAGACGCGGAACTACACAAAGTGCAAACCTCGCGACCCAAAGTGTTGCAAACAGGAAATTGTTTATCGGTGTGGCTCACCGAAACACGGACCACGGCAATGCCCACATAGTAAAACCACATGCTTTAAGTGCCATCAAAAGGGCATATTCAACGTGCCCGCAAGGCAAAGTTTGGAAAAGGTAAGAAAGGGTTCCAGGTTAGGGCTTTAAAAGCCGACATGGAGCTGTCCATGAACGAGGTCACAACTTCTCCAGTGCCAACGCCCATAAAGGTAACACTGGCTGTGCAAGGGGTTCCTTTGCAGATGGAACTGGATACAGGAGCTGCAGTGTCCGTTATTCCAGGAAATCATTCCAAACGCCCTTTCCCTGGTATGCGCCTCGAGGGCAGTACTCTTCGGCTGCGCACATATACAGGAGAGCTCATCACGCCGGCCGGAGTGGTAAACGTGACAGCGGAATACAGCTACAAGCGACATATTCTTCCTCTCTACGTTGTACAGCAGGAAGGTCCACCACTGTTCGGACAAGAGTGGCTACAGCACATCCAGCTCGACTGGGCAAGCCTCAAGGAGCTGCATGCCATCAAGACGGCGTCGGAAGCCTCACGAGAGCCGCCTGCAGAACTCGAGGAACTTCTCCAGAAGTACAGTCATCTGTTCAGCGACGAGCTGGGAAAAATTCAAGTTGAGAAGGCACAACTTCATTTCAAGGATAATCACGAGCCTAGGTTTATGAAGGGAAGACCACTACCTTTTGCGCTGCGCTCCAACCTACAGTCGAAGAGGAAATTTGGAAGCTGACGAGACTGGGTATACTTTCGCCTGTCACCACTAGCAAGCACGCGACGCCTGTTGTACCAGTTATATAGAGCGATGGGTCCATCAGACTATGCGGTGACTATAAAATGACCGTAAATCCAATCTTGGACACTGAACACTATCCTCTTCCCAGAGCCGACGAATTGTTCGCAGTCCTGGCAGGAGGCAAGAAGTTTTCGAAGTTGGACTTGAACCGAGGGTACCAACAGTTTTAGAGTTGGATGAGACTTCGAAAGGGTATCTCACACATAATACCCATCAAGGATTGTATGCAGTAAATCGCCTCCCTTTCGGAATTGCTTCGGCTCCGGCAATTTTTCAAAGAACTATAGATATCATACTGAAAGGCCTGAAAGGAGTGACGTGCTACATTGATGACATCATGGTAACGGGAAAAACGGATGAAGAACACATGCGCAACTTGTAATCCGTGCTGCAGCGCTTGTCTGAAAAAGGGGTGAAAGTGAAACCGGTCAAGTGCGAGTTCTCAAAGATAAGCTGCAGTATTTGGGCCACATTGTAAGCGCCGAGGGAGTGCAACCAGCAGACGATAAAACCAAGGCTATAGCAGAGTATGCTTCCCTGGTCATGAAACTCCCGGCCAAGTTTTATACGGGGACAGAGGCTACCGCGAGGGGCGCCACCGCAGATCGGAGGGCATCGGGCGGCCGCCGCTGCTCTGTAGCCAGACCGGCAGGCAGGAACGCAGTGGCAGCATGCCCGTTCGCCCCAAATTTTTTCGCCACTCACAAAACGATAAGTCCATTTGAGCGGCCCACAACACGTAAAGCGAAAGCGCACTGCTGATAAGGCGGCAAGCGCCTGTTTTATCTTACTCCGTGGTCCGTTCCCTGCCAAACGCGCTCTGACCACGCCCCGACTGCCCTCCGACAACACCAGCGCCGCGGCGCGGCCTACCTGGGCAGCGTACGAAGCTCTCCCATAGCGTGACGGCGAAGTTTCATGATCAGAAAGGCATTGAAGGACTCTGGCTATAGTGAAGGCGCTACGACCAACTTATAAGCATCAGCTGCGGTCACTTTTGGGTGCTTGTGAATTATTATGGAAAGTTCGTTCCCAACCTTTCCAGTGTTGTCTCACCCCTCAATAGGCTTTTGCGAAACGACATTCCCTACGATCCCACCGCTCCCACCGCACTACGATCCACCGCTCCACTGCAACTATCGTGCGACGCCTCGGCGTATGGGATCGGTGCGGTGTTGTCACATGTGGATGTCAAAGGTCAGTGTCGTCCTATCGCATACGCATCAAGTACGCTCTCTAAGGCAGAAACTGGCGACAGCCAGATAGAGAAGGAAGCGCTTGCCTTAGTTTTTGGAGTGAAGAGGTTTCACTGTACCTGTATGGACGCACCTTCGTCCTCGTTACGGACCACAAACCTTTGCACACAATCTTGGGCCCGAAGACAGCATTCCAACGATTGCTGCAGCGAGACTGCAACGTTGGGCTGTTCTTCTGTCTGCTTACACGTATACGCTGAAGTTCAAGTCAACGGCAAGAGAATTTAGATTCCGACTGTTCGTCACGCCTCCCACTTCCTGATCACAGCGAAGAGCTTTCAGAAGAGATGTTTTACGTTTTGCGTTTCAGTACATTGCCTTTGAACTGTCGGGACGGGGCACGTGAGACTTTCCGCGACCCGGTGTTAAAGAATGTGTTGCATTACGTGCTGAGTGGTTGGCCGGATCGCGCTCCAAGCGACGAACTGAAAACATTTTTCCACAGCCGGTGCGAGTTGTCTTTGCAGCAGGGATGCCTCGGGCTTGGTACCCGTGTGGTCTTTCCTAAGCGCTACCAGTCCTTCATGCTCGAAGAACTTCATCAAGGCAACTCTGGCATAGTCAGAACCAAGGAGTTGGCGAGAAGTTACGTCTGGTGGTCCCCCATTGACCGCGACATTGAACGGCAAGTGAGCGCATGCCAATCTTGCCAGTCGTAACGTAACTTAATTGCCCTGCCCCTCTCCACTGCACCCATGGGTCTGGCCTACCCGACCTTGGGAGTGTGTTCATGTAGACTTTGCAGGACCTTTCAAAGTGGACTCGTCACAGGAACCACATCGTTCGCGTGCCGCCCGAGAAAGACACGTCCGTTCCATTGGAGCCCATGGACAGCAGCGGTGCCAAGCGTCAGCCTGCCACGGGTCAGGACCTTCAACCGGCCCCCGTGCACCCACCTCAGCAGCGGAGATACGCCCTTCGACAGAGGCAGCCGCCGGAGAGATACCAACCATAGTTATGTTGTCATAAATTAAGTCCGGAGGAATGTTGTATTGCGCGCCTTTAGGCCACGTGACATGTCGTCACCACACTCTCGGCCTCGGCTCCCCTCTCAGTGGTTATAAACACAGCTCGTCTACTAGGGAGCCCTCTTTTTTGTTTGAGCCGTTTGTCACGATGGAATAAACCCATTCCGTTCATGCACCGTTCGTGTGCCGCCCCCGTCTGTCGTCCTGGCATGAACACATTAGGCTCATTTTTTTTCGTTTCCCCGCGGCTGCTAGCCGTCCGCTATCAGCCGTGATCATCAAGCGTTGGCGGAAATACGTCATCACTGCTACCCGGAAGCTACGACTGAGGCAGCAAGATACTAGGGCTGGACTGAATCTGGAGTATGGCGCAGGGCAACTGAAGTGTAGAAAGGATGACAATCATATTACGGCGGAGTCTAAAGAAATGACACGCATTTTCAGTTGGTGCCGCGCCTGCGCAGCGAAGTTCGTTCTACTCCCAATCGGCGGTAGCATACTCGACAGAGTCTGCAGCCGTGCCCGCTACTGACGCGATCACGCCAAAGCGTTTTTCGCCCGACGATGAAAAAGCATGAAATTCCGGTTATCGACGTGCCCAAGCTACAGCTGGGCTGCGAAGCGCCCCTGGTCCGGAATGATTTCCACAACGTGCGCCGACACCTCGACAGCGGGAGTTTCTGCGTCCACCAGGAAAACGGCTTCCGCTGGTGGGAATCGAACCCGCGGCCCTGGGCTCAGCAGCGACCGCCTTACCTACTGAGCCACCCCGACACGTATCCTACCGGAACCGGTTACGGCAGAAGAGAGGGCCACCCCAACGCGAAGTCTGCGACTCTACGCAGCAAGCGAGCCAGGCCACTGGGAAGATCTGTTTCACAGAATGGTATGAGAGCGCGTGGAGCACGACGCATATCGTCCTTTCGTTGGGCGAATTTCCGCAAGTGCAGCGGTCGTGGAACAAACGTGGGGGGCAGAAAGTATCCGCCGCAGTATGATCGTATCCAAGACAGTAGGAGAGGGCCGGGGTAGGTGTCTAATACTTTGTGAATGTGTCTTAAGACAGACGAGTTGAAGAGGAGTTGAGATCCCGTGTGCCCGGCGTAGAGCCCGTGTAGAGTACAGTACAGCTCCTAGGGGCTTGAAGAAGGGCCGCCTAAAGCCCTTCCCGGATAGCCGTAAGCGCCGTGAGCATAAAGGGTAAGCTGCCGAGTGTTTCATAAACGCAGGTTTGATTCGCTTCTGAATGAAAGGGCATTGCATTGCTGTAGTTAAAATGCCGTCTTGGGCCCCAGCGTCTCCAAATGCATGTAGCGCCTCGGGCTGGTTCACAGCAGCCAGTACTGATATGCCCCCGGAATGCGCGTCTGCCGTATTGGTCGACCAAATATGGAGTCCAATCAGCGGGCGGTCATCGGTCACTTGGTGGTACAGCCATGGCGGCCTAGTTACAGGATGGGCTGGTAAGACGGGCAGTGAATTGTCCATGTACATCGCTAACGCCGCTGCCTCATCAACAAAATTAAGTTTGTGCTTAGGGCAGAGCGCCTCATCCAGGGGACAAGACAGACAATTGATTATGACTAGAAACAAACTATAATAAAGCCAAGTATATAGGGTCTAATAACATTAATTTGCAAAGTACTTTTCAATATTCGCGTTGTTCCGTCTCCGCCGCAAGGTCTGTTTTGTCAAACAACGGAGGGAGCCACGCGGCCAAGTTAAAGATCATCCTAAAGTAGGTGCCGACGTCCTCCCAGAGAACAGTCCCATAAGAATGCTCGGCTTCGCTCTGTAGTCAAGCAGCAGACCCGAACTCGCAATCGCCAGAAAAGAGACAATATTTTACCAATTCCCCACATTATAAAACGCTTAAATAAGGCAAGACCAGCTCCTTTAGCCACTGATCATGAGCCGGATATATATATATATAGTGCACAACCGCTGTACGACAAATTTTCCAGCACCCAAGAAAATAAAAGGAACACCATTATCACGACAGCATAAAGGGCTCTCCTGAACCTCGAAATTTTGATGGTGAGACAAACTGATAACGAGCAGCCGACACGATAAACATAATGAACAGCCAGGTACGGGTCTAGAAGTAGACGAAAAGCATTAACTGGACTGCGGGATGAAATTACATTCGGGAATAAAGAATTCACTTCGGAAGCGCAACATAGAGCGGGGAAGGTCCATGGAAGAGGTACTCGTCCTGCAGTCGACCTAAACAGGACGTTGCTGATAATGAGTACGAATAGATCGTGAAATTGCGTATCCATGACGATTATTAAGAAATCAGAGAAGCCACTCTATTAGCTGGGAAAACAAAATAGGGAAGGGCGATTGCATGTAAGACGGGCGCCCCCTCCGAAAATAAGCGACCTCACGCCCTGGCAAACATGTCATCGGACATGTCATCGACCCCGCATTAAAAGTCTCCGCTACCGAAAACACGGATCCAAACTACACAAGGCCAGGCGATATGGCAGGGTCTAGCTCATTTGAAGGGAGTTCTAAAATCATGATACCATGGTGCACAGCGACTCCGGCATGTACAAAAGTACTAGGCAGCAATACCCGTAGTTGCCTACTTAGGCAATCTTTGTGGCTCTGTGGCCCTTCTGCATAGAGGCAGAAAGACGCGCAGAAGTTGGTGATATCTTCTTGGCAGTTCGAACAGCGGTAGTATCGAATATAAGCGTAAACACTAGAGCACTGCACGGGCGCAATTTTTAGGCCCGGCTCGACCCGGCCCGCTAGACACACAGCCCGGGCCCGGCCTGGGCCCGAAAAATTTTAAGTGCGAATGCACTTCTTAAGCGAGCCTGAATCGTCCGCCGCCGTCGTCCGCATAGCAACAGCTGCGGGTGCGCGCGCTCCTCGTCTTCCCTAGCAACGGGGGGAGATGGGCGCGCGCTACTCTCCTCCTCCTCTCTCCGCTCAGTGACTGCGGGTGTTGGGCGCCTCCTCTCCACTTCGGGCGGGAGAGCTCTCGCTCGCGTAGCGGGCGCTCCGCATTCCGACGCGTGAGGGCGCTCGTGTAGCCTCGCCGTAACGGCGGCGCGACGCGTGAGGGCGCTCGTGTAGCGGCCGCGTGGCGCGGGAGGGTATTAGTCGAGCGCGCGCCGTCGTCGAGAGCGGTCGCTGGTCCTGCATCTCGATAACGATGATGGCGGACCGGGCAACGGTACCAGCAATAACGAGTGAAATATCTTTCTTTGTAGTTGTGTGCGTGTGTGTAATCTCTCGACTACTCATTAAGATCACGATATCCACCAATCGCGCAATCAACAACCGTGCATTCGCACTTACACTCTCCCCCTCGGGGAAGTGCGAGGGAATTTTTTTAAATGTGAGCCCGAGCCCGGCCCGGGCCCCTACTAACTTCTAGAATATGAGCCCGAGCCCGAGCCCGGCCCGAGCTCGGGAGAATTCAATAAAATTCCCCCGAATAAAGACCCACGTGAGCATGCAATAAATCAGGCGCCATTCCAGTGTGCGGAGGTGGCGGAAAACCGGCGAAGCTTGAGAGATAAAAAATTAAAGCCGTTCCACTCAATCTGAAAGCTGTCGGAAGTGCAAAGCAGTGATTCGACATAATGGGCTGCAGCACCGTTATCCACCCCATGCAATTCAAATTTCCCGCCTTCGCAGTGCTCGCGCGCCCCCTGCCTAAAACTACGGAAGCGGGAGTTCTGTACGTGCGCTTGCTTTAATTGTGTATGCTGGAGCCTTTCTGCGTCACTTCGAACGCGCCATTTTTTTTCTTGCGCGGCCGTTTTTTCGCTTACTATCGCAAAAACCAACCCAACGAGCGTTCCTAGCTTAATGAACGCGGGCGCTGCCGGTTAATAACGTATATTTTGCCTCAAATGTACCTATAGTTTTCTTTGCGCAAAGCAACGGGGAAGATGTAGGACAAGCGCCAGCGGTTCACGGGTTTCGAACGCTTACGATTGTATAAACCGCTTGGCTTTCGAAGCTTGTGGGTTGCGCCGTAACGACAGCGGTTACGACGGAACGCCCTGTTGTTCTACTTGGGTTCAGCGAACGAGTTACGACGACAAGGCGAGCGCCTAAAGTTTTCTGCACTTTATAGAGAGCACACGCACGGGTTAGCGAATGTAGTGGCCTTTATTCTGCTGATAATTTGGTACTGGTAGCGATAGTAACAACCTAATGAAACTTGTAAACGTTAGCGTATTACCCTAGCAAAACGCAAGGCTTCCCGTTACCCTCCCGTAGAAGCCCATGTATTGGTAGCATATGGGAATCTTGCAACATTTATCTTCACTGGGAAGGGGAGGAGGAGAGAAGGAGGTATATAAGTTTATTGCACGAAACATTCTAGCAAGTAACTGAAACTCAGGGTTACGACGGAGGCATTTCAACGGCTAATTTTCAGGTGCTTTACTGTGGGTTACGTTTCATAAAACAAGGGTTACCGCCGTATTCTGTATTAATTCTTCTGTGGATGTCTGTACATATCTGGGAGGCGCGCCGCAACCTCACTAAACGCGGGAACCATCAGCGCCACAAGAAAACACTGCCCTCTTCTGTATCCAAGCGATGAAATATGCCTACACGCTCCATCGGCACAACTGGTTTCCGCTATGCGGTCAACGCAAAGACACGCTCATCTCTAGACGTACCTGGCATATACTTCGCCACGTGCTTGCCAGTACCACCTACCGTACCCAGAGTAACCACCAAATACCGAGGGTTATTCGGAACAGGTCATTTCACCCGAGACATTTGCTCCATGCGGCCCAGACGATCCTCTTCGCCACGCCCGCAACCTACCCCTCTCCGCCGACCCAGACTTACACCGGCAAACCTAACTCCGCAGTCGACGCCCCGTTCACCATGGAACAATTACAGACCATATTAACTAACCTGAACCGTAACACCCCACCTGGCAAAGATGGCATTACATGCTTCCTTACCTCGACATCCTTGACCTCGGCTCCCCCTTCAGCACTCACTGGACGAAGGGCACCTTTTCGGAGCAGTGTCGGCATTGGGAAATTAATTTAGTGCCAAAATCCCACAAACCTGCTTCGCTGACCTCACTACGTCAGATCGGCCTTACCTCATGTATTGGTAAACTGTCTCGATACCCATGGACCACTGCATGTGGCGGTGCCCCCAAAACCCACTCAACACTTTCACAGACGGAGAGCACTGGGCGAAGGCGTTGTGCAGCTCGAACCTTGAGGTTCAGGCTACGGTCATCCAGCTAGCTGCAATGGTCACCGGCCGGTTACCACCGCCGGTCACCCGCCACCCAGACAAATAAAGTTTTCTCTCTCTCTCTCTCTCTCTCTCTCTCTCTCTCTCTCTCTCTCTCTCTCTCTCTCTCTCTCTCGAGCGTCTTGGACATCACCGCATCACCGACTATCTCAGAGAAAAGCACCTATACCTACTCACAATATCATTTTTTCAGAATCAGAAATATGTTTATTGCATAAAAAACAGGTACAGAAAATGGGTGAAGAGTCATCTGGATCCTTCGCCGACATGGCTAGTCATGGATCCATAACAGAATAACTACAATAAACTAAAAGTCCAAACAAATTTTTTACAATAATTACATATAATGTGAGCTAGGTAAATATATTTAGCTATGTGTTAACAGGGTGAGGCATAATGTTCAGATATGAAAAATTCTCTTAAGGAACGAGTGTTATTTGGTTTTATTTTTATATTCACTGGCGCATTGTTCTATAGTTTAGCACTTAGATAAGAAATAGTGCGGCGACCATACACATTTTGTATTTTTGCTAAATTAAGATTACATTTGTGGGCGTGTCTGGTAGGTTCTATTATAACGGATGATCGGTTGTATTTATTTAGTGCTCTTTGAACTAGTTTACAAGATGTTTACAAGGTGGTTACAAGATGTTTACAGGCCTCCCACTGCTCACTACTTCTTATTTATATTACTTTTCCAAAGGCCCGTGGTTTATTGGGGCATTGCCAGACCATATGTTGTAGTGCTGGCTGCTGCAATGTTGCACCACTTGCATCTGTCCGTGTACCTATCCGGATAGCTGCGGTGACACAAGGCGGGAGCAAAGGCGCCAAGCAACTGTTTGGCCATTTGTTTAGCGCAGTGTGGGCAGCCGGAAATTTCAGTCGGCTCAGCCTATAGTGTTGAGTAATCTCTCGGTAAGTTGCCAGTTCCTCCCTCCCCACCGTCACAGACGGCACGTTGTCGAATTCGAAGTCAGCCTGGTTCGTGTATCCTCGGGCTGCTTCATGTGCCATCTCGTTCCCCCGGAGGAAACGAGTGAGCTGGCGTCCATATTAGGCGGATGGGCCTTGAAACTCGGGTCGCGCTGTTCGTAAGGATTTTGGCGGCGGTGGTGAAGATCCTACCGCGTGCATAGTTGCGCAGGGCGGCGTTGGAGTCCGAGATGATGGTAGTAGCCTGCGTGCCCGTAATTGGAAGAGCTATGGCCACCTCTTCACCCGTTTCTGGATTGGACGTAGGGATTGAGCAAGACGAGATAGCATTTCCCTGCTGATCTGCCACCACGGCCACTACCGCACGTTGGCCAGGGCAGTCCGCCGTGTCGACATAGAATACCTCTGGGTTGGCACTGTACTGCTTGTGGAGCGCCTTCGCACGGGCAAGCCGTCGGTCTTGATGCTACTCCGGATGCATGTTTCTAGGCAGTGGGGCCAAACGTATTTTGTCTCGTAGGTCTGCTTCAATGACGCCTGTGGTTCCATTCTGGTTCGCGAAAGGTATGTGCAGCGACTCCAGAATGACCCGCCCATTTGGGGTCCCCGCCAGCCTGCTGTATTGTGCAATGCGTTGTGCTTCTATAAGTTCATCCAACGTGTTGTGAATGCCCATCTCCAGTAATTTTTCTGTGGAGGCAGCCATTGGAATGCCTACAGCCGCCTTGGTGGCTTTGCGAATATTTCGGTCTATTTTCTCTTTCTCTGCTTTCTTGAGTTTCGGGTACGGAGTAAGGTAAGTTATTTTGCTGATGATAAAGGCTTTAACTAATCGAAGGAGATTATGTTCCTTGAGGCCATGGTGTTTATTGGCTATCCGGGCGATGAGTCCGCCAATTTGTACGACTGCATTGTTCAGGGCCTGTACGGTAACCGTGTTGTTTCCTTTCTCATGTGTTCTAAGCCCTAGAATTCGTATGCGTTCAGTTCTGGGAATTGGGCTGCCCTGCAACAGGATTTCTATGTTAGGGTCATGTATTTGTCTGCTGCCCGGCCTAGCTGGATTGCAGAAGAGGAATTCCGGGTTTTGTTGTGAACATGCGAGGCCTCTCTGGGTTACGTATTCTTGAATCGTGCAAGCGGCTGCTTGCAGGCGTTCTTGTATGTCCCCATCGCTTCCTCCTACGGTCCAAATCGTGATGTCATCAGCATAAATGCTGTGACTTACATCCAGAATTTGTCGTAGTAAAACAGCAGCTTAACCATTGCCACATTGAAAATAAAGTGCGATAAGACCGAGCCCTGGGGTGTTCCGCGGCTTCCCAAGCGTATGGGGTTCGACTGGAGGCCTGGTACGGTTAGTTGTGCGGTTCGTTGCGCTAAGAAATCCACGATATAGTTATAGGCCTCCCTACCCACGTGGAGGTCGCTCAAGTTGTGGAGAATAGCGCTATGTTGCACGCTGTCAAAAGCTTTGGTGAGATCTAAGGCCAAGATTGCTCGAGTGTCTAGTGGGGATACAACGGAGTTATCAAATGATTTGATGCTGTAACCGGAGACTGATGTCTTGGGTTGATAGTGATGGCCGGAAACCCACCATTGTATGGGGAAGAGTTGGTGTTCTTCCATGTACCGATGCAGGCGGTTCAACACTATGTGTTCGAGTAGTTTTCCCAAACACGAGGTAAAAGAAATGCACCAAGGTTCTCAAGCTTCAGTTGCTTTCCGGGTTTGGGAATAAACGTAATCAGAGCGCTTTTCCACGAAGGAGGAAGACGGCCATTGTCCCAAACTTTGTTCATGTACGCTGTGAGGTCTTCTATGGATGAGTCGTCCAGATTGGTAAGTAGCTTGTTGGTGATGCCATCAGGCCCTGGCGCAGAGCGGGTGTTCAGTTTAGTAATGGCTTCACAGATTTCGGCTTTGGTAATAGGCCTGTCAATTTCGGGATTGGGATTACCAGCATATGGGTCTGCTCAGGTTCCTGAGGGGCTTGTATGTAAAGCTCCTGCAGTTTCTGCAGTAAAGTAGATCCCTGCCCTTGATGGGCATGTAGGATGGTCAGAAGGTTGCGCTGGCTTACCCGCCGTCCGTCCGCGTTCAGAAGGCTGCGGATGGTGTGCCACGTTTTAGGCGTATTCATTTGTACGTCCATTCTTTCGCACAGATAATTCCAGTGTTGGTTAGGAAGATATGCCGCGTGCTTCTCGATCTCCTTGTTTAGGCGCGCTATCCGGCGGCGTAAGAGCAAAGCATGTTCAGGTAATCAGTGCTAGAGGGATCTGCTATGTTTGATGTTAAAATCACCGCATATGATCACTTTTTTATTCGTGGTAGCAAAGTATTGTAATAGGTTTTCAGAGTGTTTTAGAAAGGCCGGCATTCCAGACAGAGCCAGGTGGCCTGTAGATCACACCAATCGTAATTTCCGTACCAAGCTCTACAAACAACATTTCATATTCACTTTGCATTTCCGTTATGTCCTTCAGTTGTTTAAATGTTATTGCATTGGACAAGTAAAGTGCAACACCACCGCCTCTTGAGTCAGTTTTTCTTGGTAGCGAGAGAAAATTATAATTTGGTATGTTAATAAATTCCCTTTCTTTCAACCATGTCTCCGATATTGGTATTATACTGCAATCAAATGTAAGTCTAGATACTAAGGTTATTGAAAGAATCAATATCTTTGTTAAGGCTCAACAAAGGCTTAAGGCTTAAGAAGGGTTAACGTTTCTCAGCCAGCACTCGGCATAGCTGTGTCGATTTTCTGTTTAGGTTAGAGGGATGATTTATACTATTTTGGCTAAGTCGGCCAGAGTGGCGATATGAACTACGCTAGAATTTTCCGTCTTCCTGGCTAGTATTTCGATTCGGCAACTCATATGAACTTTCACTTCTTTTCCTTTTTTTTGGCGATGGCCTTGCTAAGCAGAGCTTTGTATTCAGGACACAGGTGCTCGTTAATGCGTACTGGACTGGCATCGGCGCAGCCAAAATCGCTAGTCGTCAGCCTATTCTTTTTGCGGCCTGCAGCAGCTTATCCCTCGCTGACCGCGACGCAAATCTAACAATTATGTGAGTTTTGCTCGACTATCTCAACGAAAAGCACCTATACCCACTCAAAACGCTTTGTTTTCGCACCTAACTGTCCACAGCAGGACATTCTTCTACAACTTGAGCAGCAGAAGCTGGACTACGCCTCGCACCATCCTTGCGCTGCACGCAAAAAGCGCATTTTGACAACGTTACTCACCAATTGATTCAAGACAACCTTAACGCCACCCACTGCGGATCTCGCACCTTCAACTACGTTGCAGCGTTTCTCCGAGAGCGCAGGGCTACAATCAAGCCCGGAAGTCTGACCTCGCCCACCAGAACACCCCCTGAAGGCACACCGAGGGGACCTGTAATATCCCTCTACTTTTCTGAACTACCTGCTCTTTTGAACAAAATACCCAACCTGCAGCATGCTATATACTCCGACAATATCACATTCTGGATTACCTCTGGTTCCAGTGAGAACAGCAAGACGCCCTGCAACAAGCTGTAGACACCAGTGTCAACTACCTGCGTCCCAGGGGCCTAAACTGTGAACCTGCCCAATGAGCCCTTCTCATCCTGCGGGCCCGATCACGTGGCCGCCCTCCTCCTCGCCACACCTGATCCTGAAGTGTCGATACAAGGCGAACTCATCCCCTGGGTGACCACCCTCCGCGTCCTCGGCGTCCCCTTCCATCGGGACGGCACGCATACAGCGCTCCTTCCGCAACTCCAGACATCCATTACTCGCCTAACCACATCTTATCAGCAGAATCCGCAGCCGATATCACCGCCTCACAGAATCGGAAATTTTCCGCCTGGTCCAAGCTCCCCTGATCAGCAAAAGCACCTATGCCACACCGTACCTCAATCTTCGACCACTAGACAGCGCAAAAATTGAAGCCCTCATTCGTAAAGCCTACAAAACGGCTTGTGGCCTCCCCATTTACAATGTACGAAGCAGGCGTGAAGCGGTTGCGGCTTCCCACATTTATTTAGGTCACGTAGGCCCGGCCGGAACGAGGGGCCGCCCAGCTGCTGAGTCGCGTTCCAACTGTGACGCGTGGAACTCCTCATGTGCCAGTCCAGTCCCGCTTATGATTATAGTGGTGCTGATGGGGACAATGGCGATGGTGTCGCTACAACACCTCCACAGACAAACTGCTCAAGCTGGGAATACACAACGTCCTTGGAGAGCTTGTGGAGGTTCAGAGAAACTCCAAACTTCAACACCTCAGCTTCACGCCAAATGGTCATTCCGTTCTCCGCACGCTCGGCTACCCTATGCGGCCGAATCAAGACCGCCCACAACGTCTCCAAACTAGAATCAGACACCGTATCCGCGCTTCCCCCATACCACACCATATGCATCACACCTTCAACCGAGGCCGTCGGGAAGCGCGGGTCCGCTACCTCATGAAGAAGCTAGGGGATGACCCCATGTCCGTTATACTGACTGCACTCGACGCACTCGACGCACAACTTCGATCACCTAAAAATCACGCCGGCCGAATCTCTACGGCTGCCACCAAGCACACCAACAAAATACAGACGGCAGAAGCTCTGGCAATCGCCTTCGCAGCCACCACCCACGCCAAGCACCCGCACAGCACTGTAGTCTCCGACTCACGGCAGGCGTGCCGCCTCTACCAGGCAGGTCTAGCCCCACCCCCAAAAATGCCTCTCCTCTAGCGCCTACCTGACGAGACCACCATTACGATCATATGGACTCCCGGCAACTCCGGCCTTACGGGGAATGAAGCGACCCACACCGCCGCCCGAGCTCTGCACTTCCGGGCATTCTCCATCGATGCTCAAGTGATCCCATCACCTCGCACGAATGACCACGACCTCCAAATTCCTCTTCATAATACGTACAATGCCCTTCTGTCTCCCTACACCCTTACCCACCTGGTCTGACCCCCTCCACACCACTCCGTAACCAACCAGCAAGCCATAAGCAATCGTTGACTTCAGAACGGTACCTTTTACAATCACGTCATCCTCCACCAGATCGCACCCAATATCTACCCCCGCCAATGCCAACAATGCGACACCCCACTCACCACATTCCACCTCTCATACACTCCTGTCCCCACTCCCCTAAACCACCTCTTCGCCTCCTCGGAGCAGTGAAAGACTTAGCCTGACCAGCCCGGACCCGCACCGCCAGAGGGTCCTTGATTTCTCTGGCCTTCGAGTCGGCCCGGTCAAGAAGCATCCTTGACTAGGGACGCTTCCCACCACCCTTTTCCCTGTCCCTTTTGCTCTACTAAACGTTTACTACTACTACAGCTACTGTACATGTCCGTCTGTTAAAATCAGTCAGAATTCTACAACGTTTACAACCACTGTGAACCAACGAATTCTGCCAATCAAAACACGGTGTAATGATATCACTGTCTTCTCGGCCAAATGATATATAATTGTGATTGGGGAGCTTTCGATAAAGTAAGAGTTTCGGCGGTGTTCTGAGCATTTGCGATAAAGTTGGCTCTGCCGCAAGGCGTTAGTATACACGCACACACACAAAAAAGACGGAACACTAGCCCTGTAAGGCTAGTGACAGTGTAAGAAGTGATGGACATTTTGGCTGTTCCTAACAATGAATACTGCGCGAAAACAGCGTACATTTTGTTTACAAAACCTTGTGGCGCACCCCGAAGCGGGCATCGGCTACTCTGCGAGCCTATAACACTTTGAGAGGCTTTAGAGAACACCAACAAGATTCAGACTACCCATGAGTTATGTCCCAGCATGCCACAAGTTTACATAAGCGTCACCCAATACTCGCCTACGGCTATGCGTTTCTCTCTGGGTATCATTTTGCTTGACCAACGGGCGCAACCGTCACATGCTATCTTAGGCTTCATGCTTCGCTGCGCGTATGCGTCCAGCGGTATAACCGAAATTTGACGCACAATAAGCATAATTTCTGATCAGTAATAATTGAAGACGTCAGACCTTGTTCAGATCGTGGTGTTGGCCTTGATGTTACGTAACCTGCATGATGATCCTTACGAATGAAAGGCAACGTCATACTAATCGTACGTCGAGCTGAGGGTAGCGGTTCACCGGGTTAAATCCATAGCATGACGTCAGGCCTGCTTTCGGGTCGTACGCGTCTAGTGTAACTAGCCCCGCCTACCTCGTCTATTTGTTTAGACATGTATTGGGACCACCTGGTAAGATCAGCTGCCTATGATGGTATACATGTGGTATAATAATCCAAGAAGGTCCAAGAAGTTGAAGTGGCGTAATGGCTAAGTAAAACCAGGCGGCTGGTTTTTAAGCAAAGTTCTGCAGCAGTTTAGAGGAAAACAAGCAAGGGGTTCGTATTACTACTCATATATAGTACGAGCCCGCTGGGTAGGTCGGGTGGAAACTGCTCGTGCCTTAGCTACACAGCTCGGTATTCCCCTCCTGGCCTAAGCATACGGCTTCGCTCGCGTCGGAATCACCCCGCTGCGTACGGGAACAGGCGAAACATGCCGACGATGGCACCATTCTCTCCTAATAAAAGGCAGGGGTACCTGATAAAGCAGAGCGCGTCGCGTCAACAACTTCTGTCGGGCCCCTTCGGAAAGACGGCGGCGGAGGAGGCGGCTGGAAGCGTCGCAGGAGGACACCACGGCAAGAGCTGGCACATTCGGACGGCGACTGCGCGTGAGGGGCTCGCAGGGCGAGTGCACGGGAAATGATGACGATGATGCCAAGTGGGCGCACTGCTCTTGACGGAGAGTTTGCCTAATAAGTGCCAAATATGAAAGCTATGGGAGAATTATGATGAGCCTGTGAATTAGCAAGTAGGAATAAATAGTGAATTACCCTCCATGAAGGATGCTTACCAGCGGAGCGCACGACATTGAGGTGACACAGAGATTAGGTGAAAGGTGTACGCGCCCATTTTATTTCTCTTCAGCGTTGGCGGCGGTCCTTCGCAAGGAAGGCACACACAGTTGCAGCCGTTGTGTGCTTAGCATTCGCGATAAAGTTGTCTTTGCAGCAGGGTGTTTTTGGACACGCTGAACAAAACACACACGGAACCACAGCCTATGTTCGTCCCGCACCCTGACCACTTCATCTCGTAAGCTGTATATCACCAATGAAACAATGCTTTCTCTCTCCGTGCTCCTTTAGAGAGGAAGGCGAACATCCCGGTGAACACTCTAGCTGATCGCTGCAGGAAAGGCTAGTATGCCGTCCGACGACATTGGAACATGTAAGACTAGGCAAGCTCCGGCGACCGCGTCTGTCGGTTTAGTGTAGAAGATCGTCTTACCTTCGTAATCCCAGGACGGAGGTTCGATACTGTTGTGTTGTGTAATGTAGTTCTGTTCATGCCATCAGGTTGCGCACAATGCTAAGGTGGCCAATTTCCAGCATCAGCATCAGCAAACGCAAGCCCGGTTATAAATATCGTGTAACAAAAATAAAGGCTCTCTTTTCCGAGGGTACGAGGTAGCGTCTGCATCTCTCTGCCCCCTATGGTGACTCGGTGGGCGATGTTGTGTTGTGCGACAGTGTGCTGCCCCTTTTTGGAAGGAGGGGATGTTGTGTTGTGTAATGTAGTACTGTTCATGCCATCAGGTTGCGCACAATGCTAAGGTGGCCAATTTCCAGCATCATCATCAGCAATCGCAAGCCCGGTTATAAATATCGTGTAACAAGAATAAAGGTTCTCTTTTCCGTGGGTACGAGGTAGCGTCTGCGTCTCTCTGCCACGTGTGTTGACTCGGTGGGCGGCGGATACAACATACCAGCTCGGCCTTGGTTTTTTTTTTTGTTATCTTTAAATTCAACTATAATTTTAATGGCTTAGGTGAGTTTTGGTGTTTTAAATGATTTCTTTGTGTGCGTTAGGTCATCTTATGTTATTTTTAGGTTAGGTTGTCTAGCTTTACGTTATCTAGAGCAATGTAGTGCCAGACGCGGCAATTTTGTTATAAAACGCCGGTGGACGTCGGCATAGTGGACTGCTTATAATACCGTCGGACGGCACTCTAGACACGGCCTTCGGTTAAACTCGAGGAAGGGGCAAAGACACGAAGGAAGGGAATTTATTAAAAGAGGTCCCAACGTTTCGGAGCCTACTCGGCTCCTTCATCATGGGTGACTATGTTTGACCACAAGCAGTGGTTATATAAGGTGGCTTCTTTTTCTTTTACTCGAGTCCCGCCATTTACGCCCACGGCTTCCGCCACGCAAGGCCAAGTAACGAGAAAAAGAAAAAGAAGCCACCGTATATAATTGCTGCTTGTGGTCAAACAGAGTCACAGCGACCACTTTTATTAAACGCCCTTCATTCGTGTCTTTGCCCCTTCCTCGAGTTTAACTCAGGCAGACAGAGTTCTATCGAAAATGTTCCGATTCGAATCCTTACGCCTTCACTTCGGCCAAGAGGCCGAAACGTTATGTAAGCGTCACCCGGCGCATATCATACTTCAAGAACCATCTCCTCTTACGAAGACCTGCTGGGACTTGGACGTCGTCTCTAGCCTGGTTCACACTCCTTAAGGATCGCAGAGCATGCTGAACAGTGTTTGCTGAGTACTGAAATCCACGAGTGCCAGACGACCCTAAGAGGGAAGGAATTGGATCTTCTATTCCTGAGCAGGCAGCTGGAGGATCGCATACCAGGCAAGCTTGATTCCCGGGATTCCGTTAAAAAAAGTGTCGCTTCGTCTGCACCTGAGAAACGTCAGGCATCCCAAGAACGAAAGGCTTAAGCACTGACTGGGCAAGCTTTGTTGTCAATTTATCGTCAAGACAGCTCTCTCCTCCCGAAACGGGCGTTATAGCCAAAGCTCATGGCTTTAAAGGAGCCATGAAGAGAAAACACAAGTTTGGTTCATTCAAAAGATTGTCTCGTTAGAATCATACTGACACCACTTTTAACGTAAACTTCGCTCAAATAAGCTACATAATTAGGAAAAACGGGAATGGTCATGCGACCCACCAGCTCATTTCCCGCAACAGAACCTATGATGTCATATGAGCTAAGCTCTGCGATTAGCGGAGGCTGGCAGAAGCAGACGCAAATTAGGTAGAGCTTACAAACTAGACGAACGAGCGATTTGCGCTTAAATTTAGGGCACATTCCTTACAAAGCAATAAGAATGATGGGACAAACAGTGGAAGTTACGAAAGCACATGTAAACATAGAAGTACTGGTGCGTTCTGCTGTTCGTACTGCGCACAGCATGCTTGGTTTAGCTGCACAGCACTACGGGGCTTGGGGTTGTCTCAGACGACACTGGCCGATTGACGCAAGCAACGGTGTCTTACGTGACCCCATTTGTCGAGCGAGCACTGTTTCAGGGAACGAATATTTTCTCCCAGAACAAAAACAAAGCCAAGTTTAATGCGGGCAAAAACAAACCAAAACGCTTGCCACGGTATGGGTGGCGCCATCTAGGTTCGGGTAACGTAAAGAAACGCGGGAACTAAACCAACACCGCTGTACAGGGTGGAGACAACCTTTGATAACGGTCCCGTGGCGCCGCAATTGGGCCAACGGGGCTCAACGCGTTATTCTTTTCGTTCCCACGAGACCTAGCAACGCGAAACAGACAATATGATTCAAACGTCTTCAGTAAACCGCGTTGGCCGGCGGATAATTTAGCGCGTTTTGACACAAATGACTTGCTTCGGTCGGCGAGCGAGCAACCCAAAATGGCGGCGCCAGCGTATACGTGTCCTCTACCCTGTACGGCGGATGTCGTGAATGAAGGGGATTCTAGGCTGCAGAGCGGTCGGTTCCTGTGATGTCATTGCAGACCGCCGAAGACAACGATTTAGGCGGGAAAATCAAAATTTTAACTTAAATGGTTTTATTTCTCAGTGAATAAAGCATCGTTTGTATCCGGACAAGCGCTGGGGGCACTATAAAAACCGAAATCTTCGAATAAAACCACTTGCATTTTCTCTTCATGGCTCCTTTAACGTAACAACTACCCACCCACCTCTGCCAAAAATAGTGACTCCCATCGAAAGTGGGATTATGCGCGTTGAAGCCGGACTCCGCGATGGAGTCCGACTAAAGACGATTGGTGTTCCATCAAATATTCCCCGACAGCGCCAACAGAATGTGAAACCGGATAAAGCCGCATCTATCCTCAGCCTACGGGATGATGACAACGTATTTATCTTTCCTCCTGACAAAGGAAATTGTACTGTCGTACTTGATCGGCCTAGCCTACGACAGCAAAGTCCAAGACCTCCTCGATTGCTCTACCTACGCAAAACGGAAAAAAGGACCGAACCCCACAAGTTCAAAGGGAGCTGAACAAACTCTTAACCAACATTTTCAAGAGGTACCCGCATATCCGATGCTTGTATCTAGACTAATCGGCAGGAATGGTTCAGCACGTGGTTTTTATGGGGTACCCAAAATCCATAAACGCCATGTTCCCTCCGGGCTGTTGTGGAGTTTACAACTTTACCAGCTCGGGCCCTCTCCAAGTTCCTTCATAATTCGTCAGATTATCTCCCCTCTCTTCGGCAAAACATCCACCCACGTCAAGAAAGCCGGCCAAATTATTGAACTTATCTCTAAGTACCGAAAGAAAGAGGTGACACACTCATCTCTTTTGACGTCGTATGGCTCTTCACCGGCGTTCCTGTTTCCCTTTCGATCGCAAACACTACAAATTCCTCGAGAAAAACCACCTGAGCTCCAAGGCTTGCCTCGGCGTCGGTGAAAGAGCGAACTTTTGCAGTTCTGCCTGCAGAGTACATATTTCTGCGACAAGCAGAAATATTTCGAGCAAGCGAGTGGAACTGCAATGGGGGCTGCTATTTTCGTAACCAAAGCGAATCTCGTAAAGTAGAAAATTTAAAAAACCGCTCTGGAAAATCTCCCAGAAAAGCTGAAGGTGTTTCTTCGCTACGGGGACGATCCTTTTTTGTATCATCAAAGTAACTACAGCAGACAACTGCTTGTTGTAGCTAAATTCGGTTGAACCAGACATCCAGTTCACCATGAAAAGAGAAACGAACGATTAGAAAGACGGCTAGACCGACTCAACTTCCGTCAAAGAGAGTGTTCGCACCACGGGTTCGCACTTTTCGTTGTTCGGAAAACATTTTCGTTGTTCGGAAAAAAAAAATCTCGGTTAGGAGAATTTCTTCTTTAATTTTGGGTTTGTCCCAAGTTATTGCTGCCGGTCAGTACAGGTCTGTTCTGAAGAAAGGGGAAATAAAAAAATGTCCATGCGGTGGAAATTCTGTATTAGAGAACACCGTAAAGAAATAGGTACAATCGTTGCCTGCTATTACAGCGGGGCTCATAGGGCGCATATTTTGTTGTCGCATTAAAATCGACCTTCTTATTTTTACCGAGCACCTTATATTAGTTAAAAAAGTGTTGCGTATTTAAATCAAACTCGGCATTTAATTTAATGATGGCTTCGCCGCATGACCTCAATGTCTTGCACAAAAGCACCGTCAAAGCTCAAAAAGGACCGATGACGAGTATAGCCGTCATGACCGATGGCGACCATACTCTTAATCTGTTAATTTGGTACAAAATTTTATGACGGCTATCCTCGTCAACGGGAGCGAAAGGGTTATTGCGACAACAAAATATGCGCCCTATGAGCCCCGCTGTAATAGCAGGCAACGATTGTACCTATTGCTTACGGTGTTCCGTAATACAGAATTTCCACCGCATGGACATTTTTTATTTCCCTTTCTTCAGAACAGACCTAGATAGACCGGCAGCAATAACTTGGGACAAACCCAAAATTAAAGAAGAAATCTCGTAAGCGAGATTTTTTTTCCGTACAACGAAAACGGCAATTTTGTTGCCGGCTTACAATTAATTATATCGCAATGACATGCTATGCCAAACCACAGCGGCATACAATTTTATGGCGCCCTTTACAGCGCGCAACAAGGCACGTTTCCGGGCGCGCGCAGCTTCGTCCAGCTCATGAGCAGCGGATTCGGTCACCGCTGACGCCTGCGAGCGGCAATGCAACCAGCGCCCCTCTATAGCCCAGCGCTGCCTTTTGAAAACCGTCTCGCCGAGCATGACACGCCAGCAGAGCGGCGATTAAACATGTCAGATAAGGCAGCGGGGGCAGTGCGATCCCGTGATGCGAACACTCTCTTTGACCAGCGCTCCATGGTTCCCGTCGGCGCCCATCCGCGGCGCAGCGATGCAGTTGGGCCACCGCTGCCGTGCTCCGTTTACTTCTGCGCGGACCTGTACCTACACAGAAATGGTTTCCGGTGTCCGTCAAGGCCGCTAACACCTGGCATCGCCACGACGTGCCAAAGCCAACCAAGAAAATTTTATGTGTGACAAAATCTCGTCTGGTCGGGCAAAAGATACGTAGTTGGGAGAATTTGTGTTCGTCCGACCAAAGGTTGATATAACAAAATGAAAAAAGACGCTTCGTTGAAAGAGTGAACAAAGCTTCCGATTGGAAGGAGAGGTCTTTGTTACCTTTTTATCGTTTAAGCAGCGGTCAAAACTTATGTCGACATGAAGTCGAGCATTACAGCAAATTATAGATGCAATTCAAAACGCAATGCGGAACGCATTTTCACCTGATCTACAGCGTATCAAACGTCGTCTACCAGTGCCCTTCGTCTTTGTGCGTTATTAGTTGACGTGGCCCTCTAGAGCATGCAGGGGAGAGGGCGGCTAGTACGGTACGGGACAAAGTATCTATAAACGTTGGTACGGGACGGGTGCAGGGGCCGCCTTGGAGCGGGCAGGAGGTATCGCAGAGGCTTGCCACAGGCGCTCTTCAAGTGGAAGGTCAGACGTGCTGCTAGAGGTGCACGAATTCGCATTCGCGGGCGTCAATGGCTGCCGGATACTAAATGGCGCACTGTGCGTGCCGGTGGAATTGCCTGTAACTTTGCGCCCTGCACAGCCCAGTCGCGCCAGTGACTTCACTTGTAAGAGGGTTTATAAAAGGATGGTAAGATTAACTCGTGCAGGTAGGAGGCGAGCACCGCTCAAATAAGAGGAAGTAAACTTGGGCTGTGAATGTAATGCGGAGAATGTGAGGCTAAGCCAGGATCGGGTGGGGGAGAAGGCCGTTACTGAAGAGACGGATGAGTGCAGAGAATTGCAAAGCAATGAAGGGACACCGTCAGACAAGAATTTTTGAAGAAAACTAGAGAGATCTTCGCGCTACAGTGTAATTACTACAAAGATGATGCTGCTGCTGCTGCTGATCTTACACTGTTAGAAAATTCCATCAATTTACGTGAAAAATGGCAATGGAACATGTACAGTACGTCAACATTAACATTACACCCAATTTGCAATTGCGACGAAGAAACAAAACTGTACCGTACCACTAAAAATGTTCTATTTACGTAACAACATCGTCTATGTGTGGGAAAAGACTCCCGTTCACGAGGAATATCCGAGTGTCCACAGACCCTCATACCTCTGACACTCTCAACTGCGCCCTTCGCGCCCATCCTACCCACAGGATAACGCTGGTATGGGTTTCCGGCCACGCCAACTTGGACGGCAATGCTCGAGCACACGAGCTTACCCGAGTAATCTCCCCGGGTCCGCCCATGTTGTGGCCCCATGTACACCACCCTGGCACTCAAAAGATTTCAGAACATCAGGCACGCCGACAGCATCTCTGCGCGCTACGCGCAGGCAGGCAGTGTTTCCCGGTCCCCCACCTCGCCCACTCCCGTGAAGCCGCATCTGTGGTCCGGAAAGCACAGACCTCATCTCTTATCACTCCATCCCGTATCCACTACATGCATGGCATCCTCTCGCGTCCCACTTGCTCTACACCCAACTGCCTTTCCTACCCATCAGCACGACACCTTTACTGGGAGTGCCATCCGCTAGACCTACCACCACACCTGCGTTCCCGTATCGCTTCCTGGGAGGACTGGTTGAACCCAGGTCCTGGCGTAGATGTCAAATCGACGCAAGAACTTCTGGCGGCCCACTGCCTTCGTGTTAGTGCGAACCTCTGGGAGTTCTACGGACCAGCCATCTCCTAATCAAGAGACTGTGGCACGACGGCCCGGACTAGGGCTGTTTTAAGAATAAAGTTATCTCTCTCTCTCTCTCTCTCTCTCTCTCTCTCTCTATCCGAGTGTTTCTAACGCAGGTGTCGCACACATTACGGCTGGTCAGAGGTCTCCCTAACTTCTCGTATTTTATCGGCCTTCACCAGTGCGCGGACGCACATCACCCCCTGACCCGCGCACGCAGCGCGCAATACGACACTTTATCGCGCCGCGCATGCGCGCTCATCGTCCTGCCGTTCCGATGCGCGTCGCTTTTACTCGGAGCGTCGTCCATGCAATCCACGGTCGGTGCGCCGTCCTTGTTTTCGAGTAAGGAAGACTGCGTCTGCAACCCCGGCGTTGTATGGATTTTACGCTTCACAGGACCTTTTTGAAAGGTATTTACTATTCAGTTATTCACAACTGAGTTTCACCTTACGACCGCGCTATCTGCCTATTTTGCTTCGCTGTCGCGGTGCAGGATTAGCTTTAGCCTAACATGGTTTCTTTTTTTGAAAGGGCGGTTAAAACGTATTTACACCGCAGGCTCGAAGGCGGCCTTTTTGGGAAGCAAAGTAAGCGCGAGTGAGGTGAACTGTGGAGGTGAATGTCTGTGCTGGCATTTCTTTGTTGATATTTCGGGCACCTGATATCGTTCGACTGATAGCGCCGCGGCGGGCGAGCGAACACTTATTTTCGGGGGGCAAAGGCTTTTCCTACCGCAGTGATTACGCGTTACAGATAACGGCGGTGTCTTATGAACTGTGAGAAGTTACTAGTGCGCCAAGCACGGAGTTAGTAATTCCGGTGTCACTGTCAGTGTAGTTCTTGGCTTGTGTGAGAATGTCGTGTAATGTCAGGAGCGCTGCGCGTCAGCTTTCCCGCAAAGCTTTCCCGTCGTGCGGACGAACGAACTTATCCGTCGCGCGGACAAACCAGCTTGTGTCACTATGTTGCACGTGGGCAAAAAACCTGAAATATAAGTTAGCGTTTCGCAAGGTGATTTTTTTTTTATTTCCCTTTGGGATTGCACGGGAAAAAAAGCAATGCGGGGGAAGCAGTTACAATGCCTGACCGATCGTGATACAACCCCCGGCACCTGCATCACGTGATTCACCGGACGCGGCCTGCGGAATGCTCGCCGGGCAGCCAGCTTGCAAATGAAAACCGATCCTCCAGCGCAAGCGCTCTGGCGCCACGGGCAATCGACATTTGAGCAGCGAATGTAGCTCGCAGTCTAATTAAATAATTTTTTTTTGGCTTTCCTGAAGTGTATACGTTTTCTTCATGCTCATCATTGGGGGCAAAATACGCTTGAAATGCTAATGCTTCCCACTTGAAAACCATTGAAGGAAGGAGACGCATGCTGCTGATCAGGAAAATTTAAGACATACCCGCTCGCTCTTTCGACCTTTGTTGTTATCGCGGCAGTGCGATAGCGCTGCGGAGTAAACGCGGCATGGCGCTGGAAATTTTTCGAGAGCGGGGAGGCGATTCGCTAGTCATACGAGATCGATACTTCTGATTTAGACATTGCCGAAATGGATGCTATTGTTTTGCGGGGTGCCTATCGGCGCCGCTGGAAGTATGACCCAGCCGCAGTTTTTGTGTATCCCTCGCCATGGCGAAACCTGGAAGCGCAGCACGATATACCCTGAGCCGTCGCCAAACCCGCGTTCCGAGTATATTTTCTGGCACACTGCAAGAAGGCGGTACATTACAAAGTCAAATCGGCCACTTAACAAAATTAGCGATGCATCTATTTTTCGTTTTGTTGGATTTGGCTTACACTAAAAAAGCGTAGTGTCTAAATTTACGTCAGGAATACCCAAATCCAGCGTGGCTGCTTCGATGGCGTATAGCTGCTTGATGCAATGCAGGCAGGAAGTTTGACTCCGGCTACTTTTTTTTTCGTGTATTTTGTTCCAGGTTGCCATTTGAGTTAGCACTGGGGTTCTTTAGGTTGGAGATTTCAGTGATTGTATTTGTTAGTTCGGCTAGACTACGTTAAGTTGAGTGAGGTTACGTATCACCGCTTGTATGCCCACAATGGTACCTTGTAGCCTTTTCTCTGCCATGGTGCTTAGTGTTACCGTGAGCAATAGATTTCAGATGTTAAGCATTTGGTATATATAACCTCCAACTAAAAGTCTGCTTCCAACGTTGATGCTTGCTTTGCAGCGAATTATTCTCAGTTGTTCGTTTTGCTCTTCTGTATGAAAGCCAAGGTCTGCTAACTCGTGTACCTGGGATTTCATGGTGGATTTGTTTTCGGACTTGTAATGTGGCATGCACCTTGCTGATGCACATTTCACCTTCGCGACTTCTGATTTCTTAAGTTGCTTCGTTACTGTAATACTTCTAATCTCAGCAATTAAGTTTGCTTGGGAGTTTCTCATTTAATGTGTGTCACTGAACACTCCTTGTGCTTTTCCTAGTGCCATTGGTCTGGTAAACGCGGTATCTTTTTTCTGAAGTGGTGTCACTGTGAAACTTTTTTTTCCATGTTAGGGATGCACGCATTTGTCCTGCAAAGGCTTGATAAAAAGAAAGTGTAACCACGTCTATCGTGATGAATGGCTTGAGCTAGCTAGCTCAAATACGCATTGTGTTACCCCGCAGGCATACATTTACTTATTTTTTACTGCAGGCATCCACAAATGTTGATGAATGGATTGAAACGGCCCTTTCTATGCCTGTGGTACGTGCACTTGGTAAGATAGTACAGAATGTATTATCGTGTTTTGTGCCCGGAATCCTTCTTCATAAATAAGGGTTCCAGGCAAACTATACAATCCGTGCACTGACACAACTGCACCATCTTCCAACTACCACTTACCCCTTGCACTTGTTTGGTTGATTTCGGCATTCCTTGAGAAAAGAACATATCTGGAATTGATTTTTGAAACCTGTTTCATGGAATGCTTATGAGGCACACGAAATAGAGAAAATTTGAGTGAGAGCCGAGAACGCACTTTGGGAAGGAGAAACAGCACTGCTGGAGGGGGGTCCTGAGAGGGGGCGAAAGACCCTACAACGTTCTAGACCCACCTAGTATACGTTGCCGCATGCGCTCAGAGCGTCCTTCCACATTGCCACTGGTGACTACGCACCAGACCCTAGTCACGGGCGGGGAATACCGAGAAGTACACCACAATGGAAGGAGCTTCCGCAGCTTGAAATGCTGCTCGTCGTAACTACCGTCATGAGGAAAGTGGCGATTGGTGCAGCTGCGGCAGCGGGCAGCAACATGAGAGATCGACCGCAGATCAACAGAAGGTCCACCCAGAAGGGTCCAACTAGGTCCGATTATTATACTGGTGGCCTTACATTCTTAAAGAGTTCTCAGCATACCCCCTAATTTTTGTGCAAGTTGAGTCACCTCTATGAGTGCTAAAGTTGCGCTGGTTTTGGTAATGACTCGTCAAGGGAGGAAATGCTGATGGATTCACAAACGAAGCTGTGCTGTTTCTTGTTTGCGCAACGTACCATGCTCAATGAATGTAACTTGAGCTAGGGTTAGCAGCTTGGCTGAATGTGAGTAGCCAGGGAAGTGGTAATCCAAACGCATGGCATATGTCATAGAGAATGTAAGAAATTGTTTTTGCGTGGTAGGAAGGGGAGAGCCATTTTGTTTTTATGCGATCCCCCCATCAGTAACTTCCCCGGGCTGAATAAGATGGAGTGTTTAGCTTAGGCTTTAATGAGTTTGGATGTCAGTGTGTATTCTTTTCTGTGCAGACACTTTGCCGTGTACTTGCAATTTTTATTGTGCTCTTGAAACCCAACCTACTTATACTTTCAATCCAAATACCTTCTAAACCTCTCTAAGAACGTTGGCAGCTAGTAGGGCTTATAACACGAGGCTGCAGATGTGACACAGGCACAGTGCTTATTCCCAGTGTCATCTCTAAAAAATGTGTTATCATCTAGCTTGTTCAAGAATAATGACCTGCAAAACAACATATACTTATTATTCTTTAGACCCATTACTCACCGCTGGTGTCCCGAAGCAAACTTTTTGCATCCATTATACAATGCTGATGAACCTCTACAGTGCTCTGCAAGACAGAGGCATGAGAAGTTTCGAATCAACTTTAGAATAAAACAAGTGTTGGCTTATGAGCTAGAGGTTGACACGTGGTCAACATTGAAGTAAAATTGAGGGTGGGTTGCGGCTCGGGCAAGGCAAAACTCTGTTGTACTCAACTGACCTAAAGGTAAGCTTGCCAGGTAAGGCCCGGAAATAGAGGCAAGGTAAATGTGAGCTTTAGGTGAGCTTGCGCGGCTACTTGACAGAACTAATTTGTCTAAGGTGAGGTCAAAGGTAATGAGCTAAGTCGTTCGCCCATCTCGGGTAAGGACATAAACACTGCTTCATTTTTCAGCTACCAATGTTTCACACTACTGAGCAGTAGTTCTTCATACGCGTTCAAGCACAGTATAGTTGTCAACATCCTTGCTACTATTCTGAGTGATTAAAAAGGGCTTGTGCACTGTGAAATTCCAATTTACAACTGTGTTTTTCAACTCTGCCTTCTTTCCCAAGCTTTGCTTTGTTGTTAGTTCTATTTGTGAGCACTTTGCTTCTCTAGTGACATAACTTTAGGCGTTTGATTTCTTTTTGGTTTCTTTTATTTGAAAATCAGAACTGCATAGGTTAAGCAGTAATCATGGTCCAGAAAAAATCTTACCTCATGTTTTGACGCAAGGAGTTTTCAAGAACTTTTGATTTCTAACTCGTGCTATAGCTGACAAAGGACCAGTACACAGTTCGTTTTAACATTCTTTTGAAATTCCTTTCCTCCTTTTTCTTTCTTTTTTTCAGGTGGAGGCATTTTTAATTGATCATGGATAGTAATTCTTGACGCTGCAAATTTCTTCGAAGACGTGATATTTCTTTCTGCCAGGGAGTTGCGTTATGATGCCTACTATCAGGGTGTAGCCAGGAATATTTTCTGGGGGGGGGGGGGGGGGGCATCATCTACCAAAAGATGGGAGGGGGAAATGTGTAGGCAAGGCTTCTTGCGGGTTGTTTTTCAAACAAAGCTTGAAATAACTCTCTTCAACATGCGCTTTGGGTAGGCTATGCTGAATGCTAACCGTAAAGCCCACCTTAAGAAGCTTACATGATGATTATGATGACATAAATTCCCGTTCGCCGGTCTTTCGGTAGGCCACGGGTGATTCGTTCATCCGTACAGCAGGCGGTTATGCGGGCACGCGCTCATGAGTGTGATCATGAGTGCGCTTATGAATGGCTCGCAGTCCCCGAAGTTCGTCGGGCGGAAGTGGAGGCCAACACTTAGTGTTTACTATCCAGATTCGCGTTTTAGATTTTCCTTTAGGAAAGGGACGAATAAGTTTTCTTATCAGCTATGAAGTACAGTCGAGCGCGATTTGAAGGCCATCGCACCAGCATCGAAAGGCTAAGCATGTCACCGACCTCGTAGGCATGTGGCACGCTTGCGCAAGAGTGGCAAGAATGAAAATCTTGATTGATTTTTCGAAACGGAACCGTAGGTCGCATATGGTTTCATTTCAGAACCATAAAAATCAATATTTTACACTCTCCTCCCCTTTATGGCTGTTTCATGCTACGACAGTGGCCCGTACGACTGACTTCACATCGTTTGGGTTTCAAGCTTTACATTCGTTCTTATCAAGCGCAGACTTGGTTGCCTTCATCTACGCCGACGATAACGAAACTGGCATGAAAGATTTGCTAAAGCTGGTGTTCAGAGTGCTTGATTTGAAAGAGTAGCTTTCCAGCGATAACCTTCGAATGTCACTGGACTGTACCTGCGACACATTCGTATATTACGGCGGTGAAGCTAGCAAACGTGCATCTCGTCCTTAAGTAATCGCCTTTTTGTTATTTTTTGTGCAAGTAACCTGAAATTTAAACTTACGCTTAGCGGGACACCTTGTTGCACTGCTGTTGAATGATGAGCGTGTTGCACGTTTCTTAAATTTCATTCAATTTCTAGCCGTTAGATCGAACAGACATGACTTCTGTGAAATTCCGGTTAAGCAAATACAGAATGCTGATTCTAACGAAGAGGGAGGTCAAAAAAACAATAGAATGGTGCTGAAAAGAAAAACCTCGGAAATAAAGAGAATTGAACAGTTTTGCTGATGTGGAGGATATACAAGATGGGCAAAGCAATGCTTATCATATAGCAGAAATTAGGGGACTACAATAGTCAATATGTCGGTAGAAAAATAAACATATCAAGGATTGATATTTGACTGAACAAAATACAGTGACATGCTCTGTTATGTTATTGCACTTTTAGTGTACCAGTGTAAAGACAAGGAATGACACGCTGAAGTCCAGACCACATGTATGCCTATATGAGGCTTTTTCTGCTGTTCCGCCATTTCCCAGCCGTGCTGTTCCGCCAGCGAAAACGCAGGCCCGCCTCGATTAGCTCGCGGCGGGTTCCCGGCGCATCTCGGTGCATCCGGCGCGAAATGCAGCCGGGCTGTATATGTTGAAATGTACAGTATCTGGAGCAAGCACAGGGACCAGATATTGACGTTGCCCTTGTATTATATATGAACAAGAATGTCCTTAAAAGTGCAGGTTCCACGCCTTCAGGCGACTTCACGCGGTTCTTCAGGCAACTTGATCCTCACCCCAGCCTGGAACGAAACATTTCGGGGGAGGGGGGGGGCACGGGACCGGAGTGCTCCCTCCCCCCCTGGCTAAACCACTGCCTACACTGGCTACACCCCCGCCTGCCCTGGCTACACCCCTGCCTACACCCCTGCCTACTGTTGCCCTAAAGGGGCACTGACACAAAAATTTTGCATCTTGTTTTTTTTTTTGTTGGGATAAGTAGCTAGTGACCTACTTATCACCTGTAGAAACCTCATTTGCTTCAGCGTGCGACGGTTGTTTAATTAGAGACATTTTCAATGCGGCCAGTCGCAGTTTCGGTTTCAGCGTGTCAGAGTGGCCGGGTTTAGTAAGGACTTGTCTTGGAAAGAGATTAAACTGTTTAATGACAGGAAAACTGATTACATTGCGTTATAGGATCGGGGAAATAGCACTGAGAACGTCCGTCGCGATGCGCGGCGGTGGGCCGACTCTGTGCGCACGAAGTTCAGTTCACCCTCGCAAGCGAGAGTCCGAAATCCGAACCACACGCACACAACACGTATAAACTCCGGCGCCATCTCGGGGCCACGTGATGGTACGTATAAACACTGGTGGCGTCTCGGGGAGGCGTTGGCGGCGTAAGCTGTGGCGGTGTCGTATACGCTGCATGGCCGTCTTCTCCGCTTTCCGTTCGTACTTCTTTTCCTTTCGTTCGTCGGCCCCCCGTGAATTCTTCGTAGCCCCTGACAAGCGGGTGCCGCGAAGCGATGGATTTTGTGTGAACAAAGCTGACCACGTGACCGTCGGAGGATATCACAGAGCAGAGCTGCCGCAGCACTGTCGAATCCGCATCGCCGGCAGTTTCTGCGAATGCCCCCACCTACTGATCTCGTGAGCCACTTAATTAAAAAGCGACCGTGGATGTGACGCAGGCGCTGCGAGTGCAAATGCTACCGCGGCTAAAGAACGACGCGCGACGCTCGAGGCGGTGGGTGGCAAGACGCGCGCTGGGAGCAGCCGGCCGGTCTGCCTACAGGTCACCCTACAGATGTGTTCGGCTTAGCACTGCTGCGGATATTCGATTGCCGCTCTCGTAAGCGGTGCAGATGACAATATTTAATGCAACCCGCCATCGTATCATTAAATCCTTTCTCATATAAGCTGCTATGGTTGCGACTTGGCTACAAGTTCATGCAGCGGGAGCAAGCTATCACTCGAGCTACCTGCGCCAGCCTGGGCCACTTCGCGGCCGTGGCCGCCGCCTGCACAGCGACCGTGAGGCTCGCTCAGTGAGCTTTTCGTGTCTCCGGCGCGTTTTCGCGTCCAATGTAAATAAAAAGTAATAGAAACAGAGTGCCTGGAATCACTGTAGAACTTTGGCCGCGGCCAGCTGCCCGATGAGCTGATGAAATCACGGCGCCTCCGCCGCAAACGATCGGGTCGTTCGTTCTCGAGAGCAGAAGCTCCGCCCTCCGGCCCTCCGATTGGAGCGGCGAGCCGGCGAAAAACGCCGGCAGTGCGGGAGCGGGAAACACATACTCGTGACGTGTTTGGATGTTGTTTATTTACACGATATCCACGGGATGTCGATCGCGCGTGGTCCTCTGCTGCCTGCTCGGTTGCGTTTCGCACACTTTAAAATTGATTTTAAATATGTTCTAGGCTGTATTCGCCGCTGTTATTTTGCAGATGATGTATATGTGTTCGCACCAATCTATCTACGAAGTTATCTTGCCTTCAAAATTTTGTGTCAGTACCCCTTTAACATAAAATCGTGCAACGAGGTGGCTGCAGTGCTTGCATTCACTCAGAGGTAAGCATTTGTGTGTGCATCATTTTTTTTTTTTTGGTTAGAGCAGAACACCTGCTTATTAACCTACTTTGATTTCGTTGCCATGGCATTTGAGATGAATGTAGAATAAGTTGCGCTCACATAATGCAGTTCCCCTGTTACTGAAGAGTTGCAGCGAGCATAATGTGTGTTGGGTAACGTAGATTGACAACGCAAGTGCAGATGTTTTCTCATGCACTCAAGTACAACTTTCACACCGTGTTCTGTTAATGTGTTCTCTTAAAATAAACTGAAAACAAAACCTAGTCGGTGTTTTCCTGACTTCGTAGTATCGCCTGTTTTGTGCAGCAGAATTCTGGACAAGAAGTATTCACATGGTCGTACTATGTCAACAGTGCATGCACAGAATCTGCGACGCGATGCACATGGCAGTACCAGGGTTTTCCCGAGGAATTTTTGAGATGTGAATATTTTGAGAACAGCGGGGGGTGGGGGGCGGAGGGGAGGGGCAGGAAGTGGATTTCAAATTTTAATCCCAAACATTGAACAACTCTGGTTGGATACCAGGCATTGCGGGGCTTCGCCAGAGTGAAAAGTGAAAGCTTTTGAACAGAATAAGGAAGTAATGAGCTGAAACATTGACTCCAAACATTGGCCTGCAGCTGACAATATGAGATTTTGAGATTTCCAAGCCACGTGTTAAAACTCCTTTTCACATAAGATGGCGGGAGGGGTGCCCCACTGCTGCTGGAATTGCTCTTGCATAGTTGTAGTTTTTAGTTCCTGAGGTGCGCAAATGGGTGGCCTAACGAAGGGAGTGGGCGGTGAAGCGGAGCAGCGGGCGGTGGTGAAATGAATGAGCGGAGAATCCTGGGCAGTCGTGAAATAAACTGGCACCAATTGCTTGAGGCTCTTGTTAAACGTAATAAATGAAGGCATTGTTTCTCAAACCGTATGCTCTGCAATTTATATTTTTCACTGCAAGTGGAAAATTTCAGTCAGGTGCAACAACTATGGTGGACATACTTTTTATAGCAGTCCATATATACTGCAATGATCGCTTATAACATTATTTTTTTCTGGTATTTCGATATTATTACTGCACTGTACCACTAAAGTGTTCAAGGAAAGCATGAACCCTATAAAAATGTTTTCTTTTTCCGTAATTCCAAGTTGGCATGTGATTGCAAATGCTTGTTTCCCTGTAGTATAATTTGTGAGGAACTCTGGGAGCTGCCTCTGAAACCTAGAGTCCGAATCCTGTACCAAGTTTTGTGGCCGTGTACTAGTACTAACATACCAACCCCCACAGGGTACCGCGATGCAAGAAGCTAGTTCAAGCCATGCCTCGATGTTAAGTAGTAGGTCCTTGTAGGCACCGGACAGTGACACGGGACGAAGCTGCAGCACGCAGCGTAATTTGCGGCACATATGAACAACACTGGCACAGTGGCTATGCCAGCCCGCTCAGGAGTTGAGTGCGCTTCTTTATCGTAGCACAGTGTGAAGCATATTTGTTGCCACTGTTAAGTTTATAAAAGGAATTATAGCATTCTACAGTAATTTTACCACCCTGTGCTGGTAAACCAAAACTTATTTACGTGGTTCAACTTACGTACGGGAAGCCAGCATGGGAAATGCAGGTAGAACATCTCTTTTGCGTCTCATCACTTACTCGAACAACTTACCCAGGAGGTGCATGGTTTGGTTTGAAAGCTAGTGATCCTTTTTAACTCTTTCGCGACGGCGCCTGTTCAAAATCGTTCAATTTGAACGATAATTTAAGAGCACCTTTTCAAGGCGCTCCAGGCGTTGCTCGAACAAGTAAAGCTGTTTGGAGGTAAATTTGGAAATTGCCTTTTAAAATCAGTTTTGTTTTCATTTTTGCAACAAAAACGTGATTTTTGACACGCGTTTGAAGCACCTGGGTGTGGAAAAGGGGCGTGGTCATCACGCGTCACTGCTAACAAAGAAGAATGCGTGCCACTCGTAATTACTCTGCATCACTGTTTGTTTTTTTCTTATTAGTGCATGAAAGGTTAACCAGCAAACGATTTTCAATCGTCATGTTTGCACTATAATCCCAGAAATCGGCTGAAAATATCAAGCAGTGCCTGTTTGCAAAGCTACTTTATGATTTTAGGCAAATTTATTGCTTTTGCGCACGTAGTTCTAAGCTGTGTGGCAGTTCCAGGACAATTCGCGAACAGTTTACAAGAGTTTGGATTACCTTTCTGCACCGCGAAATTCATATTTAGCGCTACTACGCAGTTCCCCGAACTTCAAGGCTACCTGCCATGGTGCCTTGGGCGTCCGCGACTCATCCTCGAACAAAGCTTGCCGCTCCTGATTTCACCCTTCCCTAACTCGATTTCTGCGATAAGAACTTCAGATGCTAGTCAAAAGATCAGACCCGGTCGCCAGATATTTGTTCCGACGAAGACAGTGCTTCAAACCGGCCTTGCACACTACGAGCTGTTCGCCTGCCAGTTTAGTTTCCATACTAGGGTATCTCCGGGGGTCTAGTGTTGCTAATTAGTTGAACGGTCTATTCGGACGGAGCCTCTGATGAGTTTTTGTACTGTTTCATTTCAAAAATTTTAGACGGCGCTGCAATGGAGGAGGCTCGTTATGCTGATCTTTTTTTTTATTGCGCAACAGCTACTCGGCCAATGTTTTAAGGGCACGATTCTAGTGCATCGTACCTCACTTCTGCAAGCAAGGCTGCAATTGCGAGTCAGAAGATGATAATAAAGCTCAACTTCATGTTTGGAGAGCTAACTGACAGTGAACGTCACCAAGCATCAACCACGGAGTTCCGTTTTAGACTTCATGCATGTTTTTCCGCATCGCGTGCGTGTCCCAAATACTGTGCTGGCCATAACTGCAAAATCAGTTATTAAAAATATGTTTCTACGCTACGTCGGGGCAAATTGGTGCCTCTGATAATGTCAAACCGTCAGATTTCTTCCAGAGAACCACCCGACATTGCACAATTTGAAATGGAGGTTGGTCTTCCCCGCATGACACGAACACTGCGCGTCCTAGCACTTTTATTAATATCCGACAAAGTGTTCCCCGCAAGTCGGAATTTTTTCTAGGACGTGTTTTCGAAATGTTTCCTAACAAAATGTATATTATAATTTTTTTCTACTACCGGTGGTTTGTTATACACAACTTTTTTTCTATCATTGTATTGACAACTTGACAAAAATTTTCATTTTGATATTTTTTCGCACCCATAATACATAAAAACGTTTTTAAATACTGGCGTTATTGGAAAGGCCGTTAAATAATTTGCATTTTGTGTTCCTGCAACTATTGCCTCCATTTTTTAGGAGAAAAAAAAATTTCTTGTACCCCTAAAAATTGGTCAATTTTCCCCGCGGTCACGAAAGAGTTAAGTAACCAAAAAAAGCTGCTTTGTTTGCGAATAAGACGTCAGACTGCACGATAGTTCCGCGCAGGACACTGTGCCTGATTACACTTCTAGAAACATGTCTACTCCGGTATTACTAACTAGGCCATGTTGTGCCTTTTTCGTGACCGTAGGGAAATTCACCGATTTTTAGGAGTCCAAGAAAACATTTTTTTTTACTAAAACATTGGCTAGGCACTTGTTACAGGAACACCAAATTCATATTAGTTATCGGTCTATCCAATAAGGCTAGTTCTTCTAATTTTTTCATAAATGATAGTTGCGAAAAAAATATCAATATCTTAATTTTTGTCAAGTTGTCAAAAATGATAGAAAAAGAGTTGTGTATAACAAACCACCAGTAGTAGAAAAAAATTATAACATACATTTTGTAGGGAAACATTTAAAAAACACGCCCTAGAAAAAATTCCGACTTGCGCGGAACAGTTTGTCAAATATTAAAAAATGTTAGCACGCGCGGTGCTTGTGTCTTGCGGAGAAGCCCAACCTACATTTCAAAATGTGCAATGTCGGGTGGTTCCTTTGAAGAAATCTGGCGGTTTGGCATTGTCAGAGGCATCAATTTGCCCACGCGTAACTTAGAACGTCTCGTCAATGACTGACTGCATTTACAGCCAGCACAGTATTTTGGACAAGCGCGCAATGCGAAAAAACATGCATGAAGTTGAAAACGGAACTCCGTGGTTGATGCTTGGGTGACGTTCACGGTCAGTTATCCCTCAAAACATAAAGTTGCGCGTTATTATCATCTTCTGACTTGCAATTGTAGCCTTGCTTGCAGGAATGAGATGCGATGCCCTAGAATCGTGTCCTGCAGACTTTGGCCGAGCAGCTCTTGCATGATAAACAAGATCTCCACTACGAGCCTCCTCCATTGCGGCATCACCTAACATTTTTTAAATGAAACCGTACAAAACTTACTGGAGACTTCGTTCGAATAGACAGTTCAACTAAGATGAAACACTAGGTCCCCAGAGATGCCCTCGTATGGAAAATGAACCTGGAAGGCGAACAGCAGGCAATGTGTAAGGCCGCTTTGAAGTGCTCCCCTCGCCAGAACAGATTTCTGGCGACTGGGTGTTATCTGTTGACTTGCATCAGAAATTCATAACGCAGAAATTTAGTTAGGCTTGGGTGAAATCAAGAGTGGCATGCTTTTTTTTGAGTATCAGTCGCGGACGCTGAAGGTACCACGGCAGGTAGGCTTGAAGTTGGCGTAGTAGCGCCAAATATGAATTTTGCGATGTAGAAACGAAACGGGAACGGTTGTAAACTGTTTGCAAATGATCCTGTGGTATGTAGAACTACAACACGACTTAAAGCAATGTGCACAAAGGCAATAAAACTGCCTAGAATCATAAAGCAGCTTTTGCAAACAGGCACTGATTGACATTTCCAGCCAATTTCAGGGATTATTCCTGTCAGAGTGCAAACCTGATGATTGCAAATCGTTTTCTGATTCACTATTCGTGCCCTGGTAACAACACCAAACACTGACTCAGAGTAATTATAGTAGAATGCTTCTATTTTGGTAGACGAGATGCGTGATGACCACGCCCCTCTTCCGCACCCAGGTGATGCAAACGCTGTCAAAAATCACGTTTTTGTTGCAAAAATAAAAACAAAAACTCATTTTCAAAGGGCATTTCTGAACTAACTCCAATAGCCTTACTGTTCGCGCAACGCCTGGTACGCTATGAAAGGAGGCTCCGAAGGTATCGCTCAAATTGAACGATTTGAATAGGTGCGGTCACTAGAGCTAATCGGCAATATGATTCGCCCTAAATGATAATAGTAGCAACAAACTTCATGTTAATTTGTGTATAGTGAAAGTGTCACGTTGGTAAATTTGAACGAAGTACAAAGTCTGGTGGTCCTATACACTGAATCCCTATTTTGAATTCATGACCTTTGTTATAACGTCAGTACAATATTACAAGGCCGCATTGTGTTATCTTCTCTTCACATCTGGTATTAACTCCTGCAGGGCTACCACGGGATAGATAAAATTCCCATTCTCGAGCCTCTGGATGGGGGCCAAATGGCTGCCTTTGGACCTTATGGCGGCCCTTCTGTCATTCATGTACATTCCCAGCATGCAAGCCGTAAAAAACAGCGCAGTAAAAAAACACTCAATGAAAAATGTTTTCGATGAACATTAATTTGGGGGTTGAGCTGGCGCGACATTCAATGAACATATGGGAGCAGTGGGATATTTGCATTCGTTAATTATTTTTTACACCTGAAGCTGTGGACTTGGGATCTTTGTAAGTAATTGTAGTGCATTTAGTCCCATCACCCAATTAGCAGCAATACCATTTGTGGAAAATTTTCAGTTGCAAGCTCGTGAATTTCAAATTTTTCTTTTGGCAAATGCTATCTCTATTTTTCCTAGCTATTCAGTGGGTGAGGCAATAATTTGTCGTTTTTTTGCTTTCCAGAAGGGGAAATACTTTACGCTGTTGGTAGCTCACAAACATTTTGCAACTTCAAACGTCTGAATGTCTGTATCAGGTTTAGTCATATGTATCAAGTGCCAGAAAAAGCGCATGAAATTTTTGATGTTGCAGAGAAAGGTTGGGAACCAAAAGGAACCAAAGGAAAACCACTGATAATTGCACTTCTGGTGCTTCATGCTAGCCAAATTAGACAGCCCGCTTGTATTTTACAGCGGCCGTTAATCCACTCGCTCACTCTTCTGTTCAAAATGCAGTGAACACAGCTTTGTATATAGAAAAAAAAAGGAATCTGGGGAAGAACGCACAGCCTTGAGAGCAACCTGCAGAGTTCATCTGTTGGCGCACCACCCAGCAGTAGGGTGATAGGCTGCCTTTAGCGCCCTGTTTTATGTGAGAAATTATTGCACTGTTATAAAATACCTGCGAATAATTGTGGCACACGCCTTTGGGAGGGCACATTCACTGGTGCTGAAGGCAATCGGCGTGGCTCAATCACCCAAGAGTCATGCAGGACTGCCTAGCGCTGCATTCGCCTGGCAAAGTTGGCTGTCCGTACCTTCTACCTATGTCTGAATGAAAGCAGGTTGTACAGTGCTAGTAGGGGTGCCATTGACTCATGAAAAAGATGCTCTCAGTATTGTGCCTCATACCCAGTGTTCCTGCCAGTACGAACACATTGAGCCCAGGTTGCAGGTTCGATTCCCGAACGTGGCGGCCACATTTTGATGGAGGCAAAAAGCGAAAAATGCCTGTGTGTCGACATTTAGGCGGACGTTAACGATCGCCAGGTGGTCAAAATTATTCCAGAGCCCCTACTACGGTGCGCCTCATCGTCTGAGTAGAGCTAAACCCCATAATCAGTTCATCAATAACTTGAGCAGCTTTTTTTTCAAAACTGGGCCTAAATCATGTTCGGTGATCCAGTCAAGTTTGTGCTGTTTGTATGTATGTAGCTTTATTTCAAGCAAAAAAAAAGTTTTTCTTGAAATCAATACACCAATAAAAAACACCAATAGTTTTTGGGGAAAAAATAAGATGTTTTGACATCTCTTTTGTTTCAATTTGGCTGTATAGAATGTTGAAAATAATTCAGTCTGCATAAAAGCACTTGCTGAATCTGTGCTTCTGGTGGTGGGGATAAAAACGTGTGTCCAAAGAAACTTATTGTGGGCCGTATCTTCCAGGCACCTTGTGAACGTGAGGCCAGAAGGTGGACCCGCCGGTCGGGCAGCAAACTTACAAACATGCAGCCTGAAGTACGCAGAACCTTCCAGATGTTCCGATTGAAGTGGCTGGATTGTGCTACACTATTTTGAAATGCTGAACTTTTGAAGGCCTCATGTTTTGAACGTTTTATAGTTTGCATATATATTGCCGCGACTTTATTATTGGGGGAGCAATCCCCGACCGGCTAACGGGGCTGTTTCTAGTAATGGGTATGTGCTGACTGGTGGACGGAGGAAAAAGAAGTCCAAGCTCGCTTGCTCTAGCTTGCTTGTGGATCGCCAGTGTTTGCCGGCACAAGTTCGCCCTGTTAATAAACGCTTTTACTCTCCTTACTGGAGCTCATCGCTACATAAGTGGTGGAGGTGCGGGGTACATGATACCCCATCCGTCAAGGACGCACAGCTCGGGGTCGCCAATTCAAGTCGAAGTTTCGCCCGTCCACGGGCGAACTAGCCGTCGTCTACTCGGACTTCCAGCGGAGTGCGGCCTTTTACCTGATCGCACAACCAGGATGACAGGACGGGACGCTGGCGCTGTGAGCACGACTCCAACGGGCAGCCCTTTTCAGAACCTGGTTCAGCAGCAGCGGCAACCAAAAGTCTTTTACGGAGAGCCTTATGAAGACGCGGAAGATTGGCTTGACCACTTCGAGCGCGTGGCAACGTTTAACGGCTGGGACAACAGATTCAAGCTGCGAAATGTGTACTTTTCACTGGAAAAAAACGCCCGAACCTGGTATGAAAATAATGAATCCACGATGTCGTCTTGGGAGGAGTTTTGCCAACGGTTACTAGCGACCTGCCAAACAGTCACCGCAAGGAGAAGGCTGAGGCTGCCCTTCAAACCCGAAACCAGCGTCCGAACGAGAGCGTCGCCATGTACGCCGAACACATGGCTCATCTTTTTAAGCGCGCTGACCCCTCAATGACCGACGACACGAAGGTTCGACATCTCATGCGCGGCGTCAAGCAAGACATCTTTGCCGGGCTGATGCGGAGTCCCCCGACAACGGCTTCCGAGTTCGTCCGCGAGGCTACCACGATTGAAAGGGCGCTCCACCAAAGGGCGCGGCACTACAGTCGCAACGAACCAGCCCTGCCCAACGTATCCGGGATGGACAGCCTCGGTCTCCGGGAGCTCGTGAGACAGATTGATCGCGAAGAGCTTCAAAGGCTGCAGCAGGGACAGGTTCCACCGGCTCCGCTGTCCATAGCAGAACTAGTTAGGGAGGAGGTAAGGCAGGCTGTTCGGGTACCAGAACAAGTTGACGTGTTCCGGCAGGATGAACCCCGCTCCTCATATTCAGCAGTCTTGCGTCAGCCCGTCTATGGCGCTCCTCCTGTCGTTGCCTCGGTCGCACCGCAACGTACCCTGGAGCTGACGCCGCGTACAACCTACTCGACGGAAACGGGTCGCCGGAAGAGTGACCTGTGGCGCACCCCTGACAACACGCCTCTCTGCTTCCACTGCGGGGAAGCAGGGCATATCTAGCGGACCTGCCCCTATCGCCGAGCTGGTCTGCGTGGATTTCCGCCGAATGCACCACGGCCGCAAAACGGACAGAGACCCCCCGAAAAAGTGGACTACATCGCCGGACGCCGTAACGTTTATTCGCCGCAACGCCCTCAGTCTAGGTCCCCGTCCCCGATGCGACGCAGGTCCTCCAGCCCTCGATTTTCCTCGGACCCTGGCAGTCCGCCCTCTGGTAGCCCAGAAGGCCGGGGAAACTGAGGCCAGCGACTTCCGGAAGTGAGGCCGCGCGCATAAAAATTCACGGTTTCACCTACGTTAACGACTTCATTGTGCTTCCTGATTGCTCGAGGGACTTAATTCTGGGCATGGACTTTCTGCAGACAAATGGGGCAGTTATCGACCTGCAAAAATCGAAAATTAGCTTTTCGACCAAGGGAGCTATAGCAAGCAACATCGAAGACAAGCGCGACGGAGCACTACGCATTGTTGACGACGACGTTACACTGCCTGCTCGTTCTAGCCTCTTTGTAATGGTCAAAAATGACAAATTCTGGGATTGTGAAGGCATCGCTGAAGGCAACATTCAGTTATTGTTGGATAGGGGTGTTTATTTAGCTAGAGGATTTGTCAACTTGCACAACGGATGCACTCAAGTTATGGTCACCAATTTTTCCAACGAACGTCGACATCTTGCGAAAGGCACTACAATCGCATTCATTGAGGAAGTCGCTGACGTTACGCACGTGGGCGTGCTCAGGACGCTGTCTCTTGATTCGCTCACAGGTGACACCGACATACCAGTTGAAATAAACAACGACCTCCCGACCGCTCAGAAAGAAGCCCTAAAACGGCTAGTGCACGACTTTTCGCCGACTGTTTCGCCACGTCTTCCAAAGTGCGCCGTACTCCCTTCGCGAACCATCGCATCGTGACTGATGAATCGACTAGACCTATGCGTCAACAACCCTACCTCGTGTCGCCTAAAGAAAGGGAGGCCATGAAAACGCAGGTCAAAGAGATGCTCGCCGATGACGTTATCCAACCATCCAAGAGTCCGTGGGCCTCCCCAGTTGTACTAGTAAAGAAAAAGGACAACACGCTTCGCTTTTGCGTAGACTATCGCAAGCTGAACAGTATCACTAAACGCGATGTTTATCCACTTCCCCGAATAGATGATACGTTGGAACGTTTGCGTAACGCTAAATTCTTCTCGTCTCTGGACTTAAAATCTGGTTATTGGCAAATAGAAGTTGATGAAAGGGACCGTGAGAAAACAGCATTCCTTACACCCGATGGCCTATACGAATTTAAAGTCCTCCCATTTGGCCTCTGTTCTGCCCCTGCAACGTTCCAGCGTATGATGGATACCGTACTCGCTGGATTGAAATGGCAGACTTGCCTTGTTTACTTGGACGATGTAGTCGTGTTTTCTAGTTCTTTCGAAGAGCATCTAACACGACTGCGAAGCGTTTTGGAAGCAATCCGCTCTGCCGAGCTTACTATTAAGCCTCAAAAATGCCACCTTGGGTTCCAGGAGCTGAAATTTCTTGGACACATGATTAGTGCTCAAGGCGTCCGCCCAGATCCGGAAAAAACAGCGGCCGTGAGCTCTTTTCCAGTACCAACCGACAAAAAAGCTGTCCGACGCTTCCTAGGTCTCTGTGCCTATTACAGACGCTTTGTCGAAGGGTTCGCTGGAATTGCGGAGCCACTCAAGCGCCTCACAAGAGAAGGCGTACCCTTTGTTTGGACAGAAGCGCAGAAAGTGGCATTTGATGAACTGCGTAGCCGCCTGCAAACGGCCCCAATCTTGGCACACTTCGATGAAGATAGCGACACAGAAATCAGAACTGACGCCAGTAACGTCGGCATCGGTGCTATCTTGGTTCAGTGGCAGCAGGGTGCCGAGAAAGTTATAGCCTATGCCAGTCGCACACTGTCTAAAGCTGAACGCAACTATTCGGCGACAGAAAAGGAATGTCTTGCCGTGATATGGGCTATAACTAAATTTCGGCCATATTTGTATGGAAGGCCCTTCAGAGCCGTAAGCGATCACCATTCTTTGTGTTGGCTTGCCAACCTCAAGGACCCCTCCGGTAGACTTGCTCGATGGAGCCTACGGCTGCAGGAGTACGACGTAACGGTCGTGTATAACTCTGAAAAGAAGCACAGTGATGCCGATTGTTTGTCGCGGGCGCCAATTCTGAATGAAGCACATGAAACGGAAGAGGATTTCCCGTTCCTCGGGGTCGTCCATACTGCGGACATGGCCCTTTACCAGCAACGGGACGCAGACCTACGGCCACTGATTGAGCACCTTCGCGGCGAAAACACTACGCCACCACGCTTCTTTCTTCGAGGTTTGGCTTCGTATTCCCTGCGAAACAATGTGCTGTACAAACGAAGCTACGGCAGCAAGGAGAAATTTCTTCTGGTAGTGCCGTCTGCTCTGAGAAGCAAAATTTTACGAGCCTGTCATGACGAGCCTTCCGCCGGGCACCTAGGCGTTAGTCGCACCTTCGCTCGGATTCATGAACGGTATTACTGGCCCAACCTTCTCCGATCAGTACGACACTACGTGAGGACTTGCCGGGATTGCCAGCGCCGCAAGAAGCCTCCCGTCAGGCCACCGGGATTCCTTCATCCAGTGGATCCTCCCGATGCGCCGTTCCGGCAGGTTGGGATGGATCTCCTTGGGCCTTTTCCAACATCGGCGTCGGGGAACAAGTGGATCGTAGTAGCCACTGATTACTTGACGCGTTATGCCGAGACCAAGGCCCTTCCCAACGGCACCGCTTCTGAAGTCGCCAAATTCTTCGTTGAACACATTGTTCTACGTCACGGCGCGCCGACGATTTAATAACAGACAGGGGCACCACTTTTACTGCCACCTTCCTACAGGACGTCTTCAAGCTAACCAATAGCACTCACCGGAAATCCACTGCCTACCAGCCTCAAACCAACGGCCTTACCGAACGCCTTAATAGAACCCTAACTGACATGCTATCCATGTACGTGGACCTGCAGCACAAAAACTGGGACGAAATTCTTCCCTATGCAACGTTTGCCTACAACACTGCTATGCAAGAAACAACGCGATGTGCACCGTTTGAACTTGTTTACGGACGCTCTGTAACGACAACCTTACATGCAATGTTGCCTGTCGATTCAACCGACGTGACCAGCACTGATGCCAAGGCTTTTACCCAATGGGCGGAGGAAGCACGCCAGCTAGCCTGCGTTCGCATTCGACATCAACAAGAAATCGACGCCGAGAAATACAACAAGGGACGCCGTAACGTCGACTATCGAACAGGCGACCTTGTGTGGGTGTGGACGCCGATTCGCCGCAGAGGACTTTTGGAGAAGCTGCTTCGGCGATACTTTGGGCCTTACCGCGTTCTTCGCCGTCTGTCCGATGTTACCTACGAGGTCGTACCCGAGGACACAACAGCCCGTTCCTCACGACGGAGGTCCGATCCAGAAGCTGTCCATGTGGTACGCATCAAGCCGTACTACACCCGGTCTTGCGAACCCGAAGCATCATGCTATGCGAGCTTACGTACCCTGACTCTCGCCCATCACTGAACACATCTACGTGCCTATTTTGGGTTTTGCTACCCTGGCATCGGGCCGATGCCAACTTGGAGGGGGGAGCAATGCCGCGACTTTATTATTGGGGGAGCAATCCCCGACCGGCTAACGGGGCTGTTTCTAGTAATGGGTATGTGCTGACTGGTGGACGGAGGAGAAAGAAGTCCAAGCTCGCTTGCTCTAGCTTGCTTGTGGATCGCCAGTGTTTGCCGGCACAAGTTCGCCCTGTTAATAAACGCTTTTACTCTCCTTACTGAAGCTCATCGCTACAATATCAGTGAAATCCAGTTGCTTTACAGAGTATGTTTTGTTTCAGCAGTTTTGTGCCATGTAGCTCATGTAGGTGAAATAAATGTTCCAGCCTGACATAACAAAACTTTTAATTCACTCATGGCGAGGTCAGAGTTGTGGCTTAGCGTTGTGTGGACACAATTGTCGGCAACTTTTGGGAGCTTTTGTTTCCTGTTAGTGTAAGTGTACTATTGGCTACAGCAAGTTTTTGTTTTTACTTGAGGTTTGACTGCAAACATTTTCTGGTTCAGTATGAGCCAACATTACCACAAGTGCAGACATCACTGCAAGATAGGCAGTATTTGTAAACTCCTACAACTTCAGCAGATATTCCAGGGGACCACGAAAGAAGGGCTCTCAGCAGATTGCCTAACGTTGAATTTCCATAAATTGTTAAAGTGATAAATGTACTTTGTGCTACAATAGAGGTTTTGTATTGTAACACGCACTCGCACCATATTTGCAGCCAGAGAATATGCTGGAATGCAATGCATTTCTATTCAGTCTGAATTGTATTGCGTTTACAAAGCTTTAAGAAAAGGCTGCAAGCTTAAGGCTGTTTTTTTTTTTGCTACAAATGCACTGACAAAAACATCTTGAGCTTGCACCGTTTTTTGAAAGTTCGTAAATAAGAATCCAGAGTGAATGAAAATGCATTGCATTCCAGCATATTATCTTGCTGCGCGTGTGCTGCGAGTATGTTTATCGTTAAGAAACTTCTGTTGTAGCACAGAGTACATTTACCATTTTAACGATGTACAGTAACTATGCATGCTTACTTCATTACTACAACATGTGCCCTAAAAAGAAATTGCAACATAATTTCTGTAGTTAGAAAGAATAGCAATTGTGCTGTAATTACATTGTATGGTACATTTGCTGTAGTGTAGTTGTAGAGAACATGTTTCGTACTGACCTAGTACAGTATTTGTTCCATAACGCACCTGTACGGGACATTTCCTGTAGTTAAGCTTTACAGAACATTCTCTGTTCAATATGAATATGGAACGTGTTCTGTGGCCTAGCTACACGGGACTTTTGCTGCGGCCCATTTGTATGGAACATTTCCTGTATCCTGTTATTATGGAATTTCTTCCATAACTTAGAACCACGGAACACTTCCCATCACCTAATGCTACGCAACATGTGCCGTAATGCTGTAGTACGGCACATGTTCTGGCTACAAAGTTAGCATGGACATATCGCGTAAATTATTTGGTTTTTTTAACAGTGCTATAGCCTCCACGTGCCAATGAAATATAGTCACGGTTATAGAAAGGCAAACGCAGTAAACTATCAAAGAAAGCAATCAGTAATGTACCTTGATCGAATGCCGTTATAGAGCTGCGCCCTTTGTATGTGCCCTAAATGCATTCGCGCAGAACGTATTTTTAAGTCCTTATTTACTCCATGTTACTGAATTTCGGTAGCTAAGCAATTGAGTTCGTTCAACGAAACATGTTGTGTACTGTAATATTTGTTGACAACAACGGAGTGTACGCATTCAGAAGAATAGTTTATTGGCAATGTAGAGCAAGTCAACACACAACCGACTGCACCAAGAGTTTCGCATGAAGCCACCCTGGCGCCACTTGGCATGGGGCCTTGCTGATGGTCTGGAAAAATGCCCAGAACCGGCCATCGGGTGAGAGCCGGGCCTAAATCCCGAAAGGGGAAGTTCAATTATTGAAACTACGCTTAGAACGCCGTATTGGGAGGCTTCCGTTCCCTTTACGCTTAGGGATTCCCTCACGACTAGTCATGACGTCTTTGGAATCGACACGTCGCAGCGTTTTCCTAGCTCCGCCACTCAAGGCCGCTGGCTGCTAAACTGAAGAAGGATCCAACTGTACGGTCACTTGGTCCACGGTAAAAAAGCAATAAAGGAAAGGCGACGATACAGCCGATAACTATGGCATTTCATTCATTGGTTGCCTGTTATGCCCATGGTATCCTTCGGTTGCAAAGTTTTTAATGGTACTTGTATGCGCATCACAACTGTTACTCTAACTGCACCATAAGTCTGAGTTGTACAGTGTAACGCGACTGTAAAATATTCTTCTCACAACGTTTGGTGCCAAACGCGTAGAAAAGCCTCGCTTTGTTGCTTTTGTATAAATATCGGTCGTTGCGATACTACCACGGCACAAACATGAATGAAGGTATACATGGAATATCTAGGGCATATTTTGTGTTGGATGACGTTTTTACAAGTTGTGAGCATGCACATATCCGTTATATAAATTAGCTTGTGGGTTGGTACATATGGCGCCCTTCTTGATCAACACAGGACGGTCTGTCGTCAGTCAGCGGCTTTCACCGAAGTACCAGTGCACAAACGTTGGCGCCTTTGAAGGTTGCTATGATACGTGACGTGTGGCATGTGATTTTCGGTTACACGAAAGCGCACATAAAAATACATGCCAGCGTTAACCCGCAGTATGAAGTTTTGAATGAGCACCGGCTAGAGTGTATCCCGTGTTTAACCTCCCCCGAAGAGCAGGTGACGGCTGAAAGACAGTTTTCGATGCAAAGCCTGGTTTCACGTTCACTCAGCACCCGTTCCGTATACTGGTGGCAGCTGACCACTGTAGTTGGGTTGCCGAGGCAAATGGATCTTGCGCGGGACAGGTAGAAGAAATGCCTCTTGGAGCCCGGATGTAACTTGGGGCGCTGTGTACGGGTCTTGCTGCTGCAAAGACAGCCCTCCGCTGTGGCGTACTTGAGCCGGAGGGTGGATTCTCTGGCCATAAAATATGGGGGCTCCCTGACTGCCCGGTTGCGGCGTTGGGGGAATTCCCAGAGTATCCGCGCGTTGTGAGAGGTACGCGGGGTCGATGACCCTTGGCCGCTGTGGAAGTAGTGGCTGCGGTTGCACCGCCGGAGCAGCAACCGACACCGGTCGTCCAGTGACTGGTAGCGTGTTGGCAATGAAATAGTTGACTGTCAGCCCATCAGGAAGCCTCTGGTAGCCCGGCAAGGCAGGGGGGAAGTGTTGCTGCCGATTAGGCGCAAGCGGGCCAGTGTGCCCGAAGTAGCCACCGTTCCCGTACAGCGGAAGGGGCTCCGCAGGAAATCCGAGACCGGCTGGGTGAACCGTATTGATGGGGAAGATGTTGCCCACATGTGGGGTCGCCTGCTGCGGGTTGGAATAGAGTGACCGTGGTCCCGGCAGCTGCAACAATGGTCTGTTGTACTGAGGTTCGGGTGGCCGCTGTTGCGGTGGCTGCTGTTGTTGGTGGGGGTAGTTCACTTGTCGAGCGAAGGGCTCTTCCGTGGACAGAGTGCCATCTGCCCTGATGAGGGCCACTTGAGTCACAATTTTGCCGTTCACTTCTTTGGGAACCAAAGCTGCGCCCCTTGCGGCATTGTTGCGCCGCTGTGGCGTTCTTCCATACGGAGGTCCTATGGGCGAAGGGCCCACGAGAGTATGCGGCCGATATTGTTGCTCGTGCTGGTAATACGGGGAGGGCACGGCCTGTCCCAGGTGCACGGGGCGCCCGAGCTGGAAGATGTTGGGATCGTAGCGGCGGAGAGCAGGGTGCGCATCCATCTTAACGGTCCCCGTTGGCAGGAGAGGCGACTCGAACTTCTCGGCGAGGCTGTGGGAAGGCGGAAGCTTGAGAGAAGATGCCTGTTTTTCAGGCTGCTGTTGCGATTCGGCATTCAGCGCTGGCGACGACACCATTTTCACGTCTGGCTCGCTGGCTGCGGGCAGTTTGGCCGACGAGTAGGCATCCAGGCTCCGCGGCATCAGTGGTGGCAGGGGCGACA